>JAUTXX010000013.1:336364-350946 GCA_032273605.1 Panulirus laevicauda
GATAGGATCAGCATCTCAAATGTTCAATTTATGCTGTTTGATAAGGGTAGTACAGTAATTTTGTTTGTGCATAAATATTTCTTTTAGTATATTGTATATGAATCTATTTAGTGCACATTCTTTACCCTTTGTGTATGTAGATGTTCTCAGCAGAACATAAGCTGTCTGTGAATATATTTTGTAGTGATAGCAGTTATTTTTCATGTGTTTCTCATTATACATATTTGCTGGTAGAATCTCTTATGGTGATCTGATGTTGCATATTGTTGGGTTCTTTTAGAATTTTTTAGATTTTGTTTATCAGAGTCATGTTAAAACTGCTCTGCAATAAGACAGGTTGTCAAACTATGTGCCAATATAATTTTTTTGGCTAGAAAATGATGGACAGAAGCAAGTGGGATTGATTATGAACTTAAACTCCCAGAGAGTTTGAATTCTCTAATGTGAAACTATAGCCTGGGAATTATTGTGAAAATCAGTCTTCCTGAAAAGTTCTTTCTCTTTGCATTTGTTTTGTAATGGAATGTAAATACAATACTTTTCAAGTACCTTTCTTACATATGGAAGGAGCCCCTCGAGCCTCTACAGCAGTTGCTCATCAGGGTACTTTTGCCCCCAGATTGAGGCAAATGCATGTGAATTCAACCCCGTCAACCATCATAAAATGTATGGGATTGACACAAGCTCAACAACAAGATAAACTACCAACAGTAACATGCCCAGGCGCATGACATCCTAGAGGCGCTGATATGGCAGAGTGCACTGTGCCCCAACCATTCATTTCACTTTATCAGCTGACATGTGGATATTGTCTGATCTGTCATACTCTTTGTTTGCATTATGCATTTTCTGATTTTATTTTAGCAGCTTATGAGAAATTGTTAATTCAATAAATATTTTATTAATGTATGAGTTATACAGCACCTCAACTAACACCCTGTGAGGTTTCAGCACATGCTGTCTAAGATGTGGATCAGCTGCTTTCAAGTTGACCCTGTTTTTATTCTCATATTTTCAGTTCAAATGAAATAGGAGTCAACACCATGGTCTTAGTCTGGAATGCTTGACTCTATATAAAGATTCTTGACATGGCAATTCTTTAAGGTTCTGTGGTTTGAAGTAACTTGGCAATGTTTAAAACAGCCATGAAGCAAAAGATAATATACCTTTGTGCAAGTTTTCTCATGAGCTTTTTTCAACTACCCTAGAAATTGATCACTACCAATGAGGAATCCAGCACCTATATTAAGATCTGGAATCCACTCAGACAATATCAGGCGGCTTGGTGATTTTTTGGCTATTTTGAGATATGAAAAATCTCCAGATATGGAATCTGTGTCTTGAGAGTTTTTCTACTTTTTATCATTGAAAAAGGATACCAGTGGCATTATTGCTTCATAAATGCTTTACAGGAGCTTTTTGGTTGTATTGCTTAACATCATTTTCTAGCCATATGTGGTCTAGATTGAGATCCTGTTTTTTTAAGGAAACATATAGCTCCTTCATTTTGGCCTAATTGGGACCTGTTGATGGTCCTGGATGATTTACTCTATTAAAGTTATGGACAATTGACTCTTGAATATTTCTCACAGAATGCTGTTCTTTATAACTTTAGGATCAAGAAGATAAGTTAGTGACAGTTGTGTGATGTATAATTGAAAGAGAATTGACTAAAGTTGGAAGATCACCCTTGGGTATAATTAAGCCAGGCTAAATTTTCCTGCTAAGTGAGACTCATATGGTTAACACTAATCCTTTGTATTGTAATCCGGAAATAAGTTCCCCAGTGAAGCATCTCTCTTTCTTTCCGATTGATTTTTTTAAGAATTTCTTTCTAACACAAAATTACTATGACCTTTGATTTGGTCATCCATGCTTCTCTAGGTCTTTGTTAACAAGAATATTCAAGAGTGGATCTAGCAGAGGGATCCACTTTCACATTTTGGGCTTTATACTAGAGAACATCAGGTGTAGCATCCAGCATCAGGGAACTCATTGGATGAGATTAGCCAGAGGGATCTTTGGCTTTCAACAATCATCTAATCTCCTTGATGTATATTTGATTTAGTTGAGAATGGTCTAGATTGGGTGGCAAGACAACATTAAGGATAAATTTTCCTTTTGTTATTAGATTTTTCTTTAAGCTCCTCCTCCTTTATGTGAATTTGCTCTCAGATATACTCATAGAGCTCTGCCCAAAGTTGAGAAAATTAGGTTTTATAGCTTGGAAAATCATTACCGTACTGAAGGCATAGCACTGTAAGCATCCATTTAGTTTTCCTTCCCTTCTTTTCCTTTGTTATTTTTTTGAGTAACCATTTCCTAACAGACACTGACAGGCCTGTGGCAGATGACAGCAATAGCTAGGGCTTGGTGTGCTTTGCAACATCAGCTGTTCTGTTGAAACATGGGCCTAAGCTGATTATTCTATGGTTGTTGAGCCAACTGAATGAGCATCTATCTGCCAGTCTCATGCATATTATGGTGGTTGAAGGGGGTAAATTCTCATAGATTCACCCCATTTAGTGGGTAAAACTGGTATTTGAACACAGGGCAAGTATGCTTTGAGATGCTCTTTGGTAGAAAAATGTTTATATTTTTCTTCTGTACCTAAAGTTACTGTAAAGTTAGACATGATCATGTACTCTCCTTAAACTCTTTATCTACAACAATTTGATAACGCAAGCCCACTTGCTGGAAATAACGAAGTTCCTTTAATTTATTCCTGGAAATTTCTGTTGGAAAAGACAGAGGTGAATTGTATGCGAGTTAATGACAGCGGGGTTTATTGTGGTTTTTCTTGTGGATGTAGGCTAGGATTCTGTGGTTCAATGTTGAATTTATTGATGTTATGAATTCCATTGTGTGTGTCACCTGCGTTTGAGGTGGAGGTTTGGTTGAATTTTGATAACTTAGTCTAAAGGACAGAATTTCAGGAGTCATCATTAAATATTTGAATCTCTTCTCGATAATGTGCAGTCTAATGTAATGTACTAAATATTAGAGATGTATTGGTTACATTGCAGTGCTGGGAAAATTCACTCCTGGTACTCGGTACTTTCAGTCAGGTATTTTCACTCCTGGTAATTTCTCTCCCCATGCATTTCACTTCTGGTAAATTCACTTCTCACAATAATTTTTGATTGGTGTCAAAAAGTAAACAATGTTAAAATAGCCATTTGTTTGATAAAAATTATCAACATTAGAATTGACATTCGATAAGAATTATTACAGTTATAATGCGTTTCTCATAACATATTAGTCTTGTAATCTAAATTATATAAAGCAAGAAGAACTTGCAATCATTTATTCATATCTTTATACTTGTCAATTTTGTCACTGATCAAACTGAACCTTTCTTTAAAGCTGAAATAGATATCCAAAAGTTGTGATGCATGCACATCACCAAGCTTTGAAGTGCATTATGGTATCCTTACAAATTGTTGTTGGTATGAGGTATATTTGTTGTGTTATGGACATTCTAAGTGTTAAAAGAAAGTGTTGGAGCAACTCTTCGTCTCTGATTAGCTCAACCTCCTTTGTTTCTAGTGTACTATAGAACATTTCAAAACAAGACACTAGGTCTAGTGAGAGATCATCGTCTTTGACAAGCTCCTCAAAAACTGTCAAATACATTAGCAAGGGAAAGAAAAATGCAAGAGGTGAAAAGCATTTTACCTTCAAGTATAACTCATTATCTTGATATTTTTCTTTTAAATCAGTCTCAACAACATTTCAGTAAACAACCTGTGAAAGGTGAAACAGACTAGATAAGATGAAAGCATTTAGAAGGATTAATAAGAAGCTTTTGTGTGAGATTGTTGAAAATCCATCATGAAACATCCAAGGTTCAACCCTGGAAGAAGTTCTAATAACTTTGTGAAAAAGTAAGTGTAATTTTCTGTTGTCTCAGATGAAAGGTTCAACTTGGAACTGGAAACATGAGTTATCTCATTACATTATTCTTACCAATATCAAACTACAAGAAAAGTTGGCCTTTGTCTTTGAATCTATATTCATCAGTAATTTCATAGCTTGATCTATTTTGAAGAAATGGAGGGACATTCTTTTTTACTTGATGCCAGTTCCTTCTACTTTGATTTAACTGTAATGTGGATGATATCTCTGCCATTTCACTATCATCCAAGTCTGCACTAGCAGTAGCAATAGATGAACAAGAAGATTCCAGTAAGCAACCTTTAATTTGCTAAAACTTCACAAACTACAGGGTTTGCAGCACAAGATCTGTTATGATCTTCACCAACATGCTAAATAATACCAAAATCATCATCTGTCAATGTGGGTGCTTGAGTCTTGCATATTTCATTTTGCATTTTAGTAAGTCTTGGTCCTATCAGCTTTCATTCTGTGCTTCATATGTGTAATTCCTATTATCTATAAGTTTGTTCCTCCTCAGGGTGCTGTTAATAACGTGAGGCATGTTAGAAAAGATATAGGAATGAGTCCTGACCAAATTCTATGACTTCCATGTCTCTGATAGCTCCATGATCTGGATATTTAAAATATTTAAGTTTACTTGCTTTATTCACTAGATTCTTAATCTATTTAGCTTATATCTTAATTTGTAAAATGATTTGATAATCACTATAAGTAACTGTGCTAGAAATTAATCATCCAAGGTGTGGCACTTACTGCTGCTTGCTGTGGTTGGTAAGACCTTTAATAGATAAGATGCAATTACCAGAATGTACTCTCATACAATCTATGCTGTTCCTCTGCGCTTACAGCCATCAGGGATCATAGAACACTAAAGCCAGTTTTTTGACATGATTGAATTATCATAGGGAGTGAAATGATTTGGAAATGAAATAACTGGAAGGAAAATAAGGAGTTAAATCACCAGGGGTGAAATTACCAGTCTACCATACATTACATAGAAACTAAGAGAGCAGTACTATATATGAAGCTATCACTTGTATTGTAATAATTGGATATAAAATCTGATGGCTGAATATTTTCAAAGGCTCTTATTAGACGAGATACAAACTTTCTAGATACCACCTCCACCACCCTTAGCTATTGTTCCTGAAGAGTCTTGATATTATATTGTGTTGGTTGACTTACTAGCTAATAGATTAGTTCTCTTGTACCTTCCCTATTAATATGAACATTGCCATGCTATTAAAGAAATTTATGATCTCACTGTTAAATAACTTTGTGAGATTTACAATTGTTGTATTTTGCAGAAGTTATGTTTTAATTATCAGACACTTTTATTGCTTAGGTTCTCAAGGAATACTTGTAATATACAACTATAATTCACCCTTTGGGTATGTATCCAGTGTTTTGATCAACTGCATGCACAGTTTAACTTTGAATAGCTGAGTAATATTACGAAAGGATAGAGATGAGTGCTCTAATTTCTCTGTGTAATTCTATTATATGTTTGAGAATTTAAGAATGGATAATAAAGAGGAATTTGTAAATCACACATAAACAGTAGCTACATAAAAAGATTATTAAATGCTACATTAGTTATCATCAGTATTGAACTTTTTCTAAGTTTATAGAACTAGCCAGCTTCAACAGAAATGAAAGTATATTATAACTAGTGGGAAGATTGGGGGATACAGGGGGAACAATAAGAACTTTGTCACAAGATTTGTTTTCAAATTGCACCAATATCTCGATTACTTCATATTATTTCATGTCACATGCATTTTTCAGGTTCATGCAGGAACTGTAAAAATATATGCATGCATTAAAAAAGGGAAAGTAGTGCCTCATGCATGCTTTTATAGTAGTCTTCATCTTAAAGAACTAGAATTTGAATGTTTGAGCTCCAACTCAAGCAGAAAGTGCATAAACACTTCAGGAAACACTTTACCTAGCCCAAAATCTAGGTTTTCAGCATGTTTTGATTGAGGTCTGAGTAATTAAGATACTGATGTAAAAATTGAAGTTATATTGCTTTTACTTAATGATTATGTTCCCTATATTGTTATGTATAGTTTATTTTTTGAGCACAGTTTAAACTGATTCTCAGTTCATATGTTGCTGTCCATTCCAGCATGTACTTTGGGTGACCAACACCAGTAAGTACAGTACTTAATGGTTATAAGGAGTATTATGTAGCATAGAATATCCAGGGTGTTATTTAATATGAATTATCCTTACCTGACTACTTTCCTTCTAACCCTTAAGGAGATAAAATCTCACCTTCCTTTGCCCCCATACTCCTCTTCTATAATGAGGAAAATGTTAGGTATAGATGATCATCCCTGATTTTATTGTACATTTACGTCATAGCTTTTAAGCCTGTACCTAATGTATTGAGGGAATCTTGTCTTTGAGGGTCATATGTTCACAAATGTTCTATTTTTTCACAAATCACTCATTATTGTCAAATATATTTCCATGTACAGTAAGATTTTTATTTTTTCCTTATACCTTTCAAGTGTATTGTATCTCATATTAGTTGATATTTGGGTATTATGTATTTTCAGAGAAGGGGTAGAATGTACTATCACCACAGGTAACAGATATATCATTAATAATTGATATTTGATGATAATGACATTGATGAAAGTTCATTTCTAAGAGGGAGAACTAAGGTCTCACCAAAATTCTGTGTTGCTGTCAACAACACTGCAGATGCAGTTCTGTGAGGGAGATGTATAGCCTTACCAAAATTCTGTATAACCATCCGGATGCATTTGCATAACCCTTTAAATTTAACCTTTTTATTATAACCAGTAGTCTATGTATCATCATAGTGTGCACATGTCTGCAAGCTGTCAGGTAGCATATATTTATACAGAAAAAAGTTAGCAGATCATAAATAGAACTTGTGGTTTAAATTTACATAGTAATCATGTCCATACAGGATTCATTATTATTACTTGGTGAAGGAGTGAAGATTTGTAGAGTCTTTTGAAAAGAGAAAAAATGGTAAGGGTCAGAAGAGGGTGGTGAGAAAGAGTAGCTTGGAAAAGAGGCTTGTGTGAACAGATACCAGGAAAGATTGAATGTAGAATGGCAAAAGGTGAGAGCTAATGAACTTAGGGGAAAGAATGAAGAATTTGGGGTATTTAGGGAAACAGTGCCCTCGAGTATGAGAAGTGTGTAGCATGCAAAAGGTGGGAGGTTAGCCTGTGAGAAAGGGTAGTGAGTCACAGGATGAGGAAGTTAAATTGCTAAAGAAAGAGATGAGAGGTGTATGGGCATTACTTACAAGGAAGGAGAGGTTGACATCAGAAAGTGAGAGGAGATCAAGAGGAGGGTACATGGGCTAAGAAAAAAAAGGACAAATGAGAGGTAGGGTGAGCAACCTTAAGGGAGAATATGTTTTTGAATGAATCTGATAATGTGAAAAAACAAGACAACAATGGGAACAGTGGTGAAGGGGGCATATGTGGAAGTGTGAACAAGCAGAAATGAGATGAACAGGATATGGATAAAGAATCTTGAAGGACAATTGAATGTGTCTAGTGACCAGGTGGCAAATATGTGGTGTTTTGACCAAGCAAAAATGGTTGAACCATAAATTGGAAGAAGTGGTTGTTTTGTGAGGAAGAGAGAATATATACTTTCATTCCAGCAACAATAACTTATGCTATGCATCTGGAGACAGAAGTATCACTACATAAGAAACAGTAATTTACTCAAGTCAGAAAAGAATTTTTGTAAGTTATTCTAGTCAGCTTTGTTGCAATGAAAATATTTATGTTTAGAAGGAGCTACTGGAGGGGGAAGTGCTGTTAAAATAGGTACATTTATTAGAGTGTGGTCAGATGAACCAATAAGTGGGGAGATGGTGAAGCTACAGTGCAAAGGACTTGAGGTGAAAAAGATCCAATATATTAGGAGAATAGTCATTGGTCAAAAATATGAGTGGGGTGGGAGATAATTTGCTCTAGACCATGGAGAATGCAAGGGCTTCGATCCTCCCCATTATCAATATGGGTGGAATTCAACCATTTCATATAATGTTGAAATCTGCTAGGTAAAGGATCTTGGTTTGAAAGTGAAAAGATACCATAGTCTCATGGCAGGAATTTAGATAGTCAAAAAATTTATGAAATTTGTAGAATTAGGAAACAGTAGGTGAAACAAGGGAAACAGAGTAGTTGAGACCTTGAGCGAGATAACATCAAAGTTTGGGGACTCAAGGTCTTCAAGGCATGTACAGGTATGGTGATGCTGGAATATGCACAGAAACCACCTTTGAACCGGAATCATGAGTGGAGATTATAGCAGGATATGAAAAATGAGTTAGTGATAGCATCATTCGACAATTGGGTCTCAGAAGGAAGTAAGATATTAAGAGAGGTACTCGATGGGTGGTGTTCAATAGAAGGGAGATTACTAGAAAGACCACAAGTGTTGGTGTACTGAATAGAAAAAGAGGTAGGTCTACTGTAGTGGGAATGGTCATGGAAGTGGCTGACACTACTACTGTCTGGACTCTTCCTGTCCTTGGTAACAGAGTTAGTCTTCTACTCCTTCCAGTCATATGCACACCTTCCTTGCAGATACCATCCATTACACTTCCCTTTCCTTTTCCATTAGTGATATAACTTTTTCATGCCACCACTTACTATCCTTTCTTTCATCCCCATTCCTCTGCCACACAATTAATCTGCACATCTTATAAACAACACCTCTTCAAATACCTTATGAACCTCTTACAACACCCGTTTCATCAGTTCTAAAATTGTTTCCCTTTATCTTTCTTATCTTTGCACACGGCCTAGCTCACTCACTCTCACCACATCTTTCACCCATATCATTTCCTTTTTTTGCAACACCACTATAAAGTTTTAACTCTTCTTCAAGCAGGAAATGATCCATCATTCCACCTATCAGCAGGTTCACATATTACAATCTCTCTCTTATGATGAGCCTATCACTAAGCACATGGCACAATGATACCTGTTGATCACCCCACCCCCTACCTTAGCCACATACAGTCTAGAAAAAGAATCTGACGATTACCATTCAAAATAATGCAATGTAAGGAAAGTGGGTTAAGGTCTGAGATCAGCAGGGAAATTTTCATATTTGACTGGACCAGATCAGATTGAATTTGAATTTGTGCCAGTAACCCCGGCAAATTTATTGTGCACCCCATGCTCATCCTGTGAGCGGTAGCGTAAAAGGATTACAGGGGTCACAATGGGTCTTAGACCCCAGTGAGATGTTACAGATGAATGCGCAAAACCAGTGGTTTAGTGATGTGGGATGCAGGAAGGGGCATTTGCTCTCCGGGTGCCGGGATGAGGGTCGCTAAATTAACAACAATTTCTCCTAGATTACTGCTGTTTCATTAAACACCATGGCTACTCAAAATTTATGCCATGCTTATCATAAAAAAAAATTATATATTTCCTGAAACAACATGTCTAAAGAAATCCTTTGATTTTCCTTCCGTGCTCGTGTAAAACACACTGGCATTTTCATAGTTGACAGAATATTTAGAAACTTTAACACCTCAAATATTGAGGCCGTATTTCAAGCTGCTTACAGTTATTGGACGGCTTGAGTAATTCTATATCGGATGTATTCGTCTTATAAGAATACCATCAAATGAATCGAGGAGTATTCTTAGTCTAATGCAAGGTACATATGAAAAAATATTCTTATATAAGCCACATATCTTAATTAGCTTATTATTCAAATGTTTAATGTACCATATGATAAGACATACATTTTTATGAAAGCCAGACGTCTTAATCATTTGATTATTGTAACTCCGAAACAATAAACCGTATAATCCAAACCTCTGGCAGCCATGCGAAAGGCAATTGTTATGTGGAGGTATCGTAAGAACTAACAATGTATATGTTTGGTTTCTGTGATTTAGAGGGTGGGAAGTGGATTTGATATTGTCTTGCATCTGGAGATGGGAATCAAAGCCGATTGCGCTATTCTTTTTTCAATTATTTCATACCACCTGTCTGTCATAAATATCTTAGAATTAGAAATGTTTAATACCTGAAGGTGTATTTCTCTTGATGTATGCAACTAAGTTGACGGCCTCAATGACCTGAAGCCCAGACAACCAACCAAGGTTCACACAAGGTAGTTACTTCGGCAATGAACTAATTTCATCTCAAGTAATCTTTCCTCTGAATCATACATATATAATGATAATGAATTTGTATACGTGCACGATAGAATTGGCTTAATAGTGAACAGACACGAGAAATTCTTTATGGGTTGGTTACCACTGTCTCCTTTAAGTGGACAGCGAAGTTGCTTTTTGTTTTCCCTACATTTCATTTTTTTTCTAAATCTCGTAAAGGCTTTTGTTCATCCATTTTCCTTCGCTTCCAATATTTCTGGTGGGACGAATACCCCTACATATTTGGCTATAGCATCGGTGAAATGAGAAAAGAGACTAACTAAGGAAATATATTAGAAAAGAAAAGAATAAAAAAAAGAACCAATTACAAAGTCTTTACTTCGGAGCATTTTCTTTACTAAATTTGAATTACTTTTAACACATCATGATTTACTCTCTTCCTTTTCAACCTGTTGTTCTCTTATACTTTCCAAGACCAGCTTTTCCACCCACCTTTATATTCTGCCCTTTCAGTTATAGTTTCCATGAGATATATCAAAATTAACTTTCTCCATCAGTTCTATTTCGAGCATCTATGCTTTTGTAGGTTCCTGTACGTTAATCAACTTAATTACTTCATAACAAAGTCATTTAGTTCTGATCATTCTATCACTTTCTATTTGTTTCCGTTGTGTCTCTTTTCTTATATTCAGCGATCTTAACTATTTCATTTTCCCCTTAACCTACCCTACCGGCTCTACTGCCCTCACAGTCCACAGAAAACTCTGTTTACAACGGGTGACTCAACCAACTTCAACTTTTTCGGGGCTTCAAATAATACGTGAGCTGGTTTTCACTAATGCTAAGCTATCAATTCGATTGCAATACGTACATCTGCTTGAACAGGATGTTTCCTTTGGTACATCTTGCATTTAACTGGAAAGAGGTTTACAAATGCATAAAGTTTCGCCCCAAAGGTACGAACATCTTAAGTTGAGATAGCTGTATATGTTAACACTTTCATAAGAACAAACCACGATGGTTGCCGGAGCACAATCAGTGACTATTAAATACAATGATTTTAAATGTCGCTATGATACGCCAGGAAGACCATTAGTATACAGTCTTCAAAATATACTACAGGGTTCAGATGAGCCCTGACTATAAAGGAGATGAACGTTTTCTTCAAGACAATCTATAAGATCAATTACATCTATTCGTTTACTAAAAGAATCCTAGAGTCAGTAATCTGATCATGAAAAACTAACTCCAAATGATCTCTTTCTCTCAAGAAAATAAATTTTGTTTATCAATTCAAACCTCTTGCTGAAGACTGCAGACTTCAGAACAACATGAACTATATTGCCATGAAGTACATTTCACTCAATAGATGCATCACAACTCGCTCTCAAGATGGATGACCTAAACAACATATGAACGGTTATCACAACTTTTCTCTCACCAGGAAACTTATGCTTGAGAATACAAGGATATTGAAACCATATAATGACATATATATTTTTTCCAAGCCATCTATATTAGAAAGGGTAATTTTGGCACTAGAATCGACAACCTGTTGCCTGGATCTGAGCTATGATAACATTATATACATAGTACGTTCTATGTAGAAATATACACCTTATAAGTAGAAATTGATGGTTATCATATCTGTATTATTTCTGCAATATCAAACATATGATTTCAAATATAGTTTTAATAACAACAAATAATGGAAAAAAATAATATCAATGGACATGATAGAATACATTTTTAATCTACAAATTCACCATTGTGCGTATATAATTCAGAAAAAATGTTATCAAAACATTTCTGGGCTACAGTAAGTACTCTGTGTGAGCCTACTCTGTAATGATTATTATAATCAAAATATCATTCAAAATGAAACATTACGGTTAAGTTGTAAATAAGACAACTTGGTTAGGTTATTCATTGAAAGTTTTGACTGCCTGCTTGCCATGCTCTCAAACTGCAAACACTTCTCTTATATTTTATAGATGAGATCAAAACTTTTTCAGAGCAAACAACAGAAATATAAGTAGTTATGAAATTACGAAATTAGGTTAGTGGGGAAGGGGGTACCCAGTGTTGTGAATGAAAATGGGGAACAGCTTGTGGAGTTTTGTGCTGAAAAAAGAATGGTGATTGGGAACACATGTTCTGAAAACGAGAAATACACATAAGTACGGGTGGGTCAGTAAAGAGGATGTGAATGAGGTGAGAGGGGCAGCGAGCGGGATGTCTTTCTGAAGGCGAGGGTGAAGGGCTGTAGAGGTTTTAGGAAAAGAGGAAATCCTATGGAGGAAAAAGAATGGTGAAAGTGAGTGAGCTGGGAGAAAATGCTTTTGTGAGGTTATACCAAGCGAGACTGAGTAGAGGAAGGTAAAATGTGAGAGTAGACGAAGCTTAGGAATGGGCGAGGTATGGAAGGTATTTAGGGAAGCAACACTTCCAAGTGTGAGAGAAGTGTGTGACATGCGTATGGTGGGAAATGGGTATGTGAAAATGGATAGAGTGGTGGGATGAGGAAGATGAATTACACGTGAAAGAGAAGAGAGAGGTGTTTCATATTCATGACAACTCTGTAAATCATATCTGTAAGTAGGATGAAATCATTACCCTCGTTCTTATGAGGATTCAGTACACTGGCACAACGTATCTCATTTACCTACTTGAAAAAAAGAATGTCGGGCACACCATCCAAAGTGCCAAAATGAATATTTTTTTTTTTCCAGTCACTAAATCTAACTCTGTCAATCATTACAACACATGAAATGAAACAAAGTTGCTCAAGGTTGGTAAAACAATTTTGGATGACACGTTTCTACATAGTGTTTCATGCTTTTAGTTTATCATTCATACCGGTAAAATGTACAGTAATAAAGTTTAATAGTTTCTTAGATCAATACCATACAAAACCTTGACCTATAAATCTCTTATAACTAAAGAATTTTACGCTATCGTTTCAAAATTCATTCACAGGTGTCAGTAATGAGACCATGACATTCTTCAGTTGTGATCATATGGCTGATGAAGTTCAAATAAACAGAGAGCGATAAACGTTGGAGCAGAGTGAAAAGAGGCCTGATTACGACTATCATCTTCCAGAATATGAATTGTAGGAGGCAGATCAATTACTGTTTAACTTCAAACGTGCCTTCAAATACCAGAAACTATCTAGCGATATGACAAAGCCATGACGGTAATCGAATATCAAATTACAAAAGGTTCGAACAAGTACTTCATTAAAAAGTCTTATCAATACATCAGTAGCAGACGAGTTGGGCTTAATAATAAAACCTGTACATCGCTTTTCCTCCGTTTGTTCTGATGTTGTGATTCGATGGAAAAGTTTATGATTTTTGAGCTTTTAATTCACCTCTTCTTCAGCAAGGTAATCCCTGTTTCTGCTTTCTTTCGTCGATTATTCGTTTCTTGTTCTCCTTGTCTAGTTTCTTGTGCTTTTTTATATTTTCTATTTCTTCATCGTTTTCATATCATCTTGAATAACAGATTTGCTGATATGTATTCTTCGTCCTACTATTATGGTTGTCAAGAACGCATATTTGGTCTTATCTCATCATATCCGTAATAATGTAGTAGAAATGTAGTAGAAAGTGTTCCTGGTCTTCTATAACTCATATTCGCTGACATTTCATTAAAGTCTTTGTTCTTAAAATTCTTCTTTCAGTTTAGATAGTTTCGTTCCTTCGCTGTTATCAATGTATTTTTCTTCTTTAATATAAACTTTGCATCTTTTATACATTATGGATGGATTGGTTATTCATTTCCTCTCCCAAATCTTTCATCCTATCTGTTTGTTCTTTATTTTTCTAATACTGAAAGATTTCATAAGTTTATTTGAATTACATCTACGACTTCTATTAACTCACTTTATTGCAGCACAATTATTTTCGTAGCAATTATGTTGTCATTTTGTTTAAATCGCCTCAAATATCAAGACAGACCCGAGTGTCGGTAACTGCAATATTTGGTTAAAAAGTTGATTGCCGGTGCGTTGCAGGACTTTCTGTTTCGCTAAAGTTCGGAATTTCTGAGGCAGCTAGATATGATGGCATGGCGAGCCCTTTCCAAAAGGTCTTGCCAATTAGAGTTCTATTGCAGCATGTACCCATGCCTGAGTATATTAGAGTTTCCATTTGCCTGACTTTAATTTAGATTTTTTCTTTTTTTGCTCAACGAAGCAGTTTCTTGGGTTTTCTAGGCAAACTCTAAGATAATTCAAACTGATTTTGATTCCGATTATTTCACTTATAGCCTTGTACCTTTTCTCAGTATAGATTTAGATACTATTTTATCATTTCCTATCTACACTCTAAAGACGTTTCCATAAATGTCTGAACAGCCTCTTCTTCGTCGTATGTAAACGTGCAAGTTCATCTGCGAAGAAATGTTTTTGTATGACATGAAAGGCTACGAGAAGGAATAATGCAGTGGAACCATTGCCAGCATATTCTGATACCTGACGTGATTTAAATTTGCATTTGTTTTTTGTTAAATAAATAAAAAATCTTGC
>JAUTXX010000013.1:439323-457423 GCA_032273605.1 Panulirus laevicauda
TCAAAGGCCCAGTCCTCTGTTCTTAACGCTACCTCGCTATCGCGGGAAATGGCGAATAGTATGAAAAAAAGAAAAGACCTTCTACTACTATCATATGCCTTCTCCAGAATAAATGCTACATACAAATCTATCTGTTTTTCTAAGTATTTCTCACACTTCTGATACCACACTGCTCATCCCCAATCTGATGCTGTGTATATGCCTTCATCCTCTCAAGTCAGTATTTTCCCATACAACTTACCATTTATACTCAACAAACATATATTTCTGTAGTTTGATCACTCACGTGGATGGTCTGGCTCCGAGTGAAACAAAGCTCAAAGGTAAAGGGGAAGAATGGTGGGAAATATCATAGGAGTAAAGTCAGGGGGTTAGTGAGAGGACAAGAGCTAAGGAAGGAGTAGCACAGCTCCTGAAGAAGGAGTTGTGGGAGTATATGAAAGAGTGTAAGGAAGTAAGTCCTAGAATGATGTGGGTAAAAATGAAAGTGGATGTAGAGATGAGTTATTATTAGTGCTTATGCACCAGACCACGAGAAGAAGGATCATGAGAGGCAAGTGTTTTGGAGAGCAGCAGAATGAGTGTGTCAGCAGTTTTGATACAAGAGACCAGGTGTTAGTGATGGGCAATTTGTATGCAAAGGTAAGTAATGTGGCAGTTGAGGGTATAATTGGGAGGCATGAAGTATTCTGTATTATGAATGGAGCTGTGTGCTGTAAAAGGACAGGTGATTAGGATATCTGGTTTAAAAAGAGGGACATATACAAGTATATGTATGTGAGCAGGCATTATGTCAACAGGCATTATCGAAGTACATATTGATTGACAGGTGTATAAATGAGACTTTTGGTTGTAAATCTGCTGTGAAGGGCAGCTGGTGAGATGTCTGATCGCGGTCTTGTTGAGACAAGGGTGAAGAGTTTTAGAAGATTTCAGAAAAGAGGAAATAAGGTCAGTAAGAAGAGAGTGGAGAGAGTAAGTAAGCTTTGAAAAGAGACTTGTGTGAAGAAATACCAGGAAAGCTTGAGTGTAGAATGGCAAAAGGTGAGAGTAAATGAAGCAAGGGGAGTGGGTGAGGAATGAGAGATATATAGGGAAGCAGTGCTGTTATGTACATGAGATGGAAGTGGCATATGTGAGGTGGGAGTTGGGCAGATAGAAAGGATGGTGACTATTGGGATGAAGTAAAGTTGCTAGTGAAAGAGAAAAGAGAAGTGTTTGGGTGGCACTTACAGGGTAGGATTGCAAATGATTTGGGGATGTATAAGAGAAAGTGGCAAGAGGTCAAGAGGAAGGTGCAGGGGTTGAAAAAGAGGGCAAATGAGAGTTATGGTGGGTGAGTATCAGTATACTCAACAAAGTTATACCTCTGTAGTTTGAACTCGCACCTTTACCCTGCTTGCCCATATACAGTGGCACTATACATGCATTCCGTCAATCCTCAGGCACCTTATCCATACATGCATTGAAAATCCTTACCAACCAATCAACAACAGTCACCCCCTTTCGTAATAAATTCAGTAATACCATCCACTCCAGCTGCCGTGCCACATTTTAGTCTCTTATTTCCAAATTGTTTGCATTCCTTCCCTATAAATACCACAAAACTGTCTTCTCTTCTCTTTCACTAACAACTTTACTTCTTCATCCCACCACTCACTACCCTTTCTAATCAGCCCGCATTTTGCATGTCTTGCATTTGCCATCACTGTTTCCTAAATACTTTCCATTCCTCACCCAGTCCCCTTAGTTCTTTCACTATCACCTTTTGCCATTCTACACTCAATCTCTCATGGTATTTCTTAACACATATCCTTTCCAAGCTAACTTACTCTCACCACTATCTTTTCTCTGACATTGTTTCCTGTTTTTGGAAAACCTCTACAAATCTTCACCCTCGTCTACTCTAGATAGTCATCAGACATCCCTCAAGATAACACTTTCAGCATATTTACATCCAAAAGTCTCCTTTACATGCCTATAATTAATACATGGTCTAATAATGCCTGTTGATCATCTCTCCAACTTACATATGTATACTTGTGTATATCCCTCTTTTTGAACCAGGTATTCTCAATCAGCAGTCCTATTTCAGCACACAGCTCCACAAGCTCTCCACCATTTTAATTCATAACACTGAATACCCTCAACTACCACATAACTTCTTTGCTTTTAAATCACCCATCACTAATACCCAGTTTCTTACATCAAAATGCTGACACACTCACTCAGCTGCTCCTGAAACACTTGCCTCTAATGATCTTTCTTCTCAAGGCCAGGTGCATAAGCACCAATATTCACCCATCTCTTTCCACATCAATCTAGAATCAACTTCTCCACATTCAATCACACAGTCTCACAACTTCTGCTTCAGGAGTAGTACTTTGCCTTTCTTAGCTTTTGCCTTTCACCAATCCCTGATTTTAATCCGAAGACATTTCTAGACTATTCTTTCCCCTTACCCTTGAGCTTTGTTTCCCTTAGAGCCAGAACATCAAGGTTCTTTCCTCAAACATGCTACCTATCTCTTATCATAGAGGAGGATGAGCACTCCCTGCCTGGTTCCTCCTCTTTTTCCCTCTTTTGGAAATTGAAGCAGAAGAAGGGGGTAATTTCCAATCCTCTACTCCCATCCCCTTTATTCACCTTCTATGACACTCAGGGAATATGGAGGTTGGATTTTTTTCTTGAACTGTTGATGGTCTACTTCTGTGAAGGTTTCAAAATTGCAGCATTATGATTTCTCTCTTTCATGTGGCAAAGACAGCCAAAGAAATAAGGGCTTGGCACATTGTTGACCACAGATACGATTTTATTAATTTCAGTGTACTGAAAGAGCATTCAGCACTAGCTACTGTAATTGTATGGAGCATGTTATCAATATAGAACTAAAAACATATGAGCTGCTTAACTAAGAACATTGATAGATGGGTGCTGAGTTGAAGACATAATCTGTCAAGTTAGCAGCAATAAATCAGCCATTATACACTTGTTAGTAGACAAACTTTAAATGCCTGCTCAGCCAGATAAATATGCCAGATTTTGTTTAACTTTTTCATGCTATTTCATATTCCTGTAATTGAGATGAAAGTTTTTCTTAAATCTTTTGTGAAGCCCCATACTGGGCTCCCCTAAACTTTCTGGGCTTTGTTGTTAAGGGATTAAAAAAATCAATTCAGGTCATATTGCAAATTCTTGCCATTGAATGTAGCTGCCATTATGGTATTTTTCTGAATATCTTGAAGAACAGTACTTAGTAATCTCCAGCTTTAAAGCCAGTGTTGAATTGAGTTGTGCTAACAGATGTATCAGACAACAAACAACAAAAATTGAGCTCCTAGTCATCTTTTACTGAATTAATAAACCCTTAATAATAACAGAAGAAAAAATCTGTTATTGGTTGGGTCCCTTCCTCTACAGTAGTCTTATCCTTGCTTCATTAGTAATTACTTTTGGCCATGGCAAGGGCTTTCAGTGAGATTTTCTAATTATTATTTGTGTTTTGTAGGAGAGTTTTTACTTGTGTTGACCTGTTGCTGAACCTTGTATGTATGTATCATGTCTTTTACACATACACACACACACACACACTTTCTCTAGCTATACTAGGATCCATGTTATTGACCAACCCCAAGGGGAGGATAAACAACTGGAAGGATCGTGGAATGGGTTTCACAACCAGGATATGAACCTATGTGGGTTTGATTCCAGATAGCCCGTACATGAACCACAGAGGTTTGTTCTTTATCAAAACTGCAGTCTGTTTGCACAAAATCTGTACCTACATTAGTCACCTCTGATTTTACATTATGAACAGTGGTGCTATCAGAATTTCAAACTTCTCGTCCAGATTCTTTTACTCCATTACTAGTACTTTGTTGTCATTTTGTCACATTTGCTGTCAGTGATCACTTGACTATTGCAGCCGCTAATAATATCTGAATTTTTTTATTAACTTCCAGCATCTTTTTTCGCAAGGACTTTGTTCAGTTAATTCCTTGCTCCCTTGAATTCCAGGATTTCATACAAAATATTATGCACACTTAAGGGTGGTAGGGGTGGCCTCCCATGCTAACCTTGTTTCTTTGTAAATTCCACTAAAATCACACTGTAAAGCACTTCAAATTTCTCGTCGTTATTCTTCTTTTCCCTTACCAGCTCATACATTTCATAAGCCTTTCTCTTCATCATGTAGTTTCTACTGGGTCACACTGTGTGCACAACCAGCAGGTCAATGGGCATACACTTATAATGATGGTTGTGCAAGTCCTGAGAACAGCAGAATTTTTTTCCTGTGATTCTTGGTGTTTGAGGAGACCTCTATAGGTTAGTAATTTCACAATAAATCAGCTGGGTATTTAAACAGAGATGATTAAAGTTAAATCATCATATGAAGATAGTGGATCTCTACAGGATCATCACATGATGATTAGTGCAGTTTAAGAGTTAGTTGATGGGGAAAGTTGTGATTATTTTTTTGAATTTGGAATAATTTCAGGTGAAGTTATACTGTGTGACCTGCGCAGTGGATCTTCAACTCACCACCTTCAGGGACATGATGGAGCAGCTCAAGTCACGCAGTGGTCTCCTCGTAATCAATACATCTTATTGTCTGGTGGGAGGGATCACACTGTGAGAGTGTGGGATGTTCGTGCTGGACATGCATGCCTCAGGGCTCTTGATATGAACAACTCTCCCCCTGAGAGTTCTAGATTCAAGAAGAAAATGAAAAAGATTCCTGAAGCCCATAAAAGTCGTGTGACTTCTCTTTGTTTTACACATGATGGCTCATGGTTGTTGTCATTTAGCTATGATGGTGACCTGAAATTATGGAATACTGACACTTGGAAGAATATGAATATAGACTATGGGGAGACATACACGGAACTCAAGAAAAACTTGCGTATGGCAGTCTCGTATTATACTTACCCTAATTTAGTTTTTATACCGTGTAAGTCAAAAATTGTTGTATATGAGATTTTATCTGGAAAAATGGTAAATGTTCTAAAGGGCCACTTTTCCTCAGTTTTAGGTGTAGTGTACAATCCTTTATCCATGAATTTACATAGCTTTGGCACTGATCGCAGTTTCATAACATGGATCCCAAAGAAGTTACTGGTTAGTGATCTCTCTGATGAAGAAGAGGAAGAGGAAGAAACCATAAGTACAGCCCGAAAAACAAGTTGTTCAGCGAAGACAAAACAACAAGTTACTCAGGATGCATGGAGCAGTGATGAAGACTGACTGAGGTAAAGTTAAACCTCACATCCATTTTTATGGCATTTATGTATTTGATATAGGACTTGCAGTACTTCCTCATAACTCAGAGATACTCTTAGCACATCTTTAATGCAAGAGGGTTATTTTGTAAAACAACACATGATTACATTGTTACATTATTCATTTGTACTATATATATATATATATATTGTTTCATACCCTATGAATGATGGTATAGGGTATGAATGATGGTATATCTCATTATCCTTAATGGTAAGAGAACATACGAGTTGATAGAATTGGGAACATAATGGCTATGCACACACATTGATTTAAAGATTACAAAAATATAGAAAAAAAGCTTCTTTCCTAAAGTGTACCATACCCTGTGAACTTGGTTAAGGACACAGCAGAATAAGTAAGCACCGTATCAGATGGACAATAGCCTCTTTTGCACTTATCCAGTCTGAAAAGTGCTTTTTATTATAGGCAGAGCTGTATGAACATCAGAATGTCTTTTTCTTCCATTTCTTTTTTGAAAATAATTTTGATTCTAGATAGTAACAACAGGCTTGAAGCAAAGTCACTGTGACCATCAGTCAGTGAATGGATAAGTGGAGGGTCACTATTCTTACCATCACATCCATACTATGACATTATAGGCCTGGAAGATTTACTGAATGGTTGTAGTCTTGTGAAGGAGCACCTTTGTATATGTTTTATGGTGGTCTTAGTGTCTTGGAGGGTTAAAAAATTTTAAAACTCCCACCAAGCAAACATTCTCTTAGATGCACCATAAGGCTTTGCCTAGGGTAATTTTTTTTCATCCATCAAACTATATTTTCAAAAAATATGACAGGACCACTCTTTCTTGGGTATTAGATGATAGGGAAAAGGCAGCTCAGTACACTGATTGCACAATCTACAAAAACTAAGAAACCTAGATGCAGTCCCCATTGCCACTTGGTGTTGGCAGGTGTATATGAGGAAGTGACATGTCAAAGAAGCCAAAATATGCTAACCTTAATTGCCTGAGATATTGCCACCCTATGAGGAGTGGGGAAAGGATTTTCTAATTAGGTTACTCAAAGATTGATGGTTTTGGATATCTCACTGTACCATGAACTTTTTCCTGTGTAGATCCATTGTGTAAACATAATTTCCATTGAGAGAGATGAGCAGGAGAGTTCATATAACAAACACATCATAACTTTTATTGTGATTCTTTTCATTATAACAATATTACTTTTACAAACAGTCGTAATTTGCTACCTAACATATGAGAGCACTATATGGAAGGTTACAGAAGTGACTTGTCAGTGTCACCAGTCAAAAGGCAGGGAGGAGGCTTGGTGAGGTGAACAGCAACCTTAGGCATGTGGGAAGGTGAAGAGAATGTCAAAAAGTATTACATGTGAGATGTGTAAGGCAGAGTGGTTACTTATTTGTGAAGAGGAGGATCAGGAAAAAGTATTGGGATATTGATATGAGAATAAATAGAAAAAAATATCAATTGTAAATAAGAAAGGCCTGATGGTTTAGTGAAAAATGTGATTTCTAATAAATTATCATGAAAGGTATGTCAGGCAAAGGGTTTGGTAAACATGATGGTAATGTGTGGAGATCTAACTACTGATACTACAAGGGAATTTGTTTAAAGTAAAAAAAATTAGAAAAAAATCTCAAACATTAAGGCAAAAGAAAAAGATAAAATAGGAATGGATTCCAAGTGGTGAAAATGCAAAATGAATATGAGCTGACATGGCATATTTTAACACAAGTAAAACATATGGGGGAAGAACAGGGGCAGAGAAGAATGACAAGACACTGATGAAACATGAGGAGGAGACATGAGTTAATAGATCTAACACAGAGGAACAACGACTGGGAAAGAAATACACTGGAAGAAGAATAACATTAGGGAACCTCACCACAGAACTCTACCAGGGTGAGGGAGGAATAGAAGAAGCCACAATTGAGTGGTTCCTACAGGTTATCACAGAAATATGATTGTGCTAAAAAGCAAAGGGTCACTCTAGGCAAGAACAGCCCTCTGTAACTTTTCATCATAATTTTTCTAGCAAACAGATTGCTGCATTTTGTTTGTGCAATTGTCTCTTACATGTTCCTTCTCCAGAAACCTTCAACATTTCCACTTACAAGATCTTCAGCTTACAGCACTGTCTTTTTCACTGCATCACTGTTGATCAACAATTCAGTTTACATCAACATGTTTCAGCCCTTCTACAGATATACTAGGCGATATGTAGCTATCTATCACATGCAGAGGTAAGGTTTTATGTCTTTCTGGAGCATGGCTGTATGTGTCCTGTTTTCTAAGAGCTGGATAGTCTTGTTCTGTAACATTATTATCTCAATTTACTGCACAAGTAACACAGAGTGACCTAAAATATGAACACTGGAAACCATTATGAGAGAAAATTATTTGATAAGAAGTTGGTAAGATATACTAAGAGGACATTACCATTGGTATTTTGTTCTACTGTAACTACCATTTGATTGTTAGGTGTGGTATCTAAAAGGTGCACAGTAGCTGACATCAGGCGTTATTGCCAAGAGGTTGTACAAAATGTGGTCCGTGGTAGGTACCTTACATACTATATAAACCATACTTTTATCTTTCTATGAAATTGAAAATCAGAATAGTGGGCTAGGATCCATATAATATTACAGTTAGTGGAGTACCAGGAACTCCTAAACACTGTACAATATGGGTAAAGTTACTACTGTAATGAAAATATGAATTCTTGCCACAATTTTGGGTGAAAAGTAGACCAGATTACAGAAAGAAGGCAGCACCGTCATACACTACAGTGACAGAGGAAGAATTTAAATAGATATGACTGCCCCATATTTTTGTTACTATTAATGTAAACCCCTTGAAAATTCTTAAGAATACCATATTTTTCAGCATATCATGTTCATCCCTTATAAAGAAAATTTATCATTTATGTAAATGTTACCGAGGCATAGGATACACAGTGGATCCTTTGCTGAATGACAAATTTATTAAATATAAATATCTAATACGCCTATTCTTTTTTTTTTTCTGCTGTAAACATGATAATTACAAATGGTTAGTCGGTTGACTTTGATTCAATTGCTACTTGGTAATGATTTTGAAAGTATACTCAATCACTAATTCATCTTCTATTCTGCCATACTGTATATATAATATTTATACAAATACAGTATTAAAAAAACATGTTCATTACTTAAAAAGCATATGAACTGTAACATTGTAACTTTGCCAATGATAAATTATGTACAAAATATCCACTAAAAACTCCTATAATACTGCAGGCAGGAAAAGGATAAGTAGTCATTATTTAAATAAATATATGGGTTCAATGATGTTATGCACTGTGCTAAAACAAGTCAGTATGCAACAAAGTTATTAGACCTATATTTTCTAGTATTCTTCTGAGAAAAATTCCCTATAATGAAATGATGAACATGATTAGATGATGATGTCAGTGAGATGATGATGACCTGAGACTGGAGATGGATCTCTTATTTACAGTGGTGAGCCCTAAACTACTGCTGAGCCCTACACTACTCTCCCTAATACTATACTGAGGCTGGTCAGTGTTTTGATACAAGACACTGACCAGCCATCTGCACCACCTTGCCTGCTCCCCTACAGTGAAGGTGGTGTGCTGGCTAAATTGTCAGATTACAGTCATAATATTCCCAAAGATATAGTCTTTCTTTTTTACTTTCTAAGGAAACTTTTTTTTTTGTTCCATTTAAGATGTAGTCATGTATCATGTAACAAAGACAAATGTAGACTTCAGTAATTTTATACATCGTCTTCATGATTTGCTCACTAATACTGTATCATGCCTTATTCAGTTTTTGGGTTGAAGTCTCCATTTCATGCACCAATTGTTTTTATACAGGTATTAGGAAAATTATGATTATAATGTACTAAACTAACATATTCTACATTATGAATTATGGTATGTGCTTCATAACATAATACATTAAAAAGTAAATTCATTCACTAAAACCCTTGACTGCCTCAAATATGTCAGAAAGTGACTGAACTACAGGAAATGCCTTATTGGTAAGATTTAGTATTGTACTAAAATAAGAGCAAGAATCATAGTTTAATTATATTCATTTCAACAAGATAAATAAAATCCACTCTAAAAAGCTGGATAGGTATTTTCTCTATGTAATGGTATATAAAATGCTGATGATGCAAAATATTCAGTCAAATTTTTTATGCTTTTAAAGGCAAAGATGTAATGAGAAAGGATGAACATGGTCATGCTGGGTGTTGCAGTGCACACAAAATATCGGTGAAATCTGATAATCAGTGAAAACATTACACACAGTGCATCTTGGCTTATTTAATGGATTGGATGACTCTAAATACCAATTAAATTGGATCCAGTTTACCAGATCCATGATAACACTGGATATCATGTGCTATTGTTAATTTGCTCTATATATTTATGTTAAAATAAAAAAAATAAATGTAAGTAAACATATAACATGTACAAAAATGATCATATTGATTACAAATACAACAAGGTAACTTGGTCCGTAGTAATTGAAGTGCGTAAATATTATGTTCTTTCATCTTGACAGGAAACATAAAAATAAAAAATCTAAATTCTAACAAGCACTTGTTTCCTTTGTAATACCAAACTGGTTTAGTGCAGTACAGTATTTCAATTTTCATTTGGAGTATTGGTACACCAAGGCAATATCATGCAACAAGTTACTTTGTTTGTATGATAGATTCTATATGTGACCCTACATGGGCAATAACAGATCAGAGGTTGGTATACAGGATCTCTTTTCAAAATTCAATAACAAGAACATCAAAGTTACACTGACCTGATAACCCGGCAGTCACCTAACACTGTACAAATAGATTACACTTTGCCAAGAGTAACGAATTATGCCTTGATAAGTAAAACTATAATTATGTACAATATCATACAAGTACATTAAATACAGTTGGATTAATTTTCTGTTTCTGAGGTGATCCTTGGAAAGCTGGTGCAGTTATTTTGGCACGTTTGATCTATTACATGAACCTAAATGTAGGCTAAAGAGGAGCATATTTGTCAAGTCTCATGGTTCAAAGAAATAAGTTTAAGGACATGTTATTCTGCAGGGTGTTCATGCATAAAAAATGTTACTTCACAGGGTGTGGAAAGTTTATATTCATGGCTTGGGCTGATTTCCATGAAACTTGACTATGAAAGGAGTTTTCTTTTAGACTAAGACATGAACAAAATCTTTGGCACCCTACAGCAAAGCTAACAAACTGGCAAATAACTCTACTTGCATATCGTTTCGCGATGGTTCCATGCTCATGTGCAGGGATAATGACTGGCTATAATGCCATAAAAAATATTAAGTATATGACTGTCAGACCTTGAAAAAGAGATATAATGTTTTGGTGTTTTTGCATTATTTTAGGTGAGATGATATGGAGGATTCAGTTATTACTATTTCTAGAACTTCTAATACATGGTATTTGATTATACATATTCACTGTGTCCTCTTTTTCAAGACCTTCTCTGACTTAAGATTTTTAAGGTCTTCTATAAGAAAACCAACTGTTGAATTTGCAGGTTATAGTGAGCCTATGGCAACTGCAGGAGGAAAAGCAAAATTGCATATATGTTGATATCTGGAATAAGAAATGAAATATTCGACAGGTGAAAATACTTCTTATGTACAACAACAATGGCACATGTCATTGGAAACTAGTTATAATATTAATAAAAAACTCAGTTTATTTCCCATTAACACCATTAACCTGGCCTAGAATTTCATATCTAATCGAGACACGTGCCAATGATCAACATGACAAAGATTCCAGGAACGTATGGAAATACTAAGTTGTAACAGTAAGAGCAGCCACAGCGCTCCTTCTCTTCTCCTTGGGTACTCGTAGCGCAATGAAGCCTCACAGTTGGGCTTACAGAAATAGACTGGCTTAGTGCCAGTCAGGCAGGAGTGACCGGGCAGCACAGGGAGTCAGGCTCGGTCACAAAGTGTAAGCAAGGACCTATGTAACTGTTAGCCATCAGCTTTCAACTAGAAGACTATCAGCTATCTTTAACAGCCAGCAAATTCATACAGAACATGCTGGCATGTAGCTGGGGGCACCGGTTACATTGGGGGAGGGCATCAAGGTGGGCCCAGAGAAGGCTTGTGTCAGCTGGCCTCAGTTTTGAGGGCTTCTGTAGAGCCTTCAGAGGCATGAGGAGAGTCATGATCAGCAACACGATGGATCTGTACAGACACTAATGATGGGTTAGAGGCTCCTGAGGTGACGGAAGTGGCAGAGGCTCTTGAGGCGCGGCGTGAGGTGGGGAAGAAGAAGAGTGACCCACGGGGAGACGTAGACATCTCATTTATAGAGGAGCGGGAAGCACGGCGTGAGCTTGATCCTCCACCATCCACCTGGAAACAATGGCATAAGAATGTCAATGTATCACAGTTACTTTACTAATGGTAATCAGGAATTTCAAAGTGCTGACAGTGGCAGAGGGGACAAGGTTTATATACTTGTTAGTATTTCCATGATACAGTACTCTGGTGTTCAAATTTTAGTACATAACCTGAAAAAATTTTGAGTTTCTGGATCAGCTCACAATGTCTGGTAAACCACAATTTTATATATATAAATATATATTTTTTATTTCATTTTTATTCATTTTACTTAATCACTGTTTCCTGTGTCAGCAAGGAAGTGCCAGGCAACAGAAGAAGAATGGCCCATCCACTCATATACACATAAACACCCATAAATGCATATACAGATATACACATGTACATAATCATACATGATTGTCTTCATCCATTCCTGTCAATACCTTGCCACACAGGAAATAGCATCGCTACCCTTGCTTCACCAAGGTAACGCCAGGAAAACAGACAAAATATGGCCATATTCATTCACGCTCAGTCTCCAGCAGTCATGTGTAATGCACTGAAACCACAGCTCCCTATCCACATCCAGGCCCCACAGACCTTTCCATGGTTTACCCCAGGCACTTCACATGGATGCTTGTCTTCATTCATTCCTGGTGCTACCCTGCCCACAGGAAACAGCATTGCTACCCCTTGCTTCAGCAAGGTAGCACCAGGAAAACAGACAAAAGAGGCCACGTTTGTTCACACTCAGCCTCAAGCTGTCATGTGTAATCAAGTGTGTTTGTTTTGATGTTACTGCAGGGCAGTTCATGAGTAGGTCAATGTATTTCGTATGGAAGTTTCATCGAGGGCATCAAGGGTTTAGAAATATGTTGAATTAATGTCTGTAATGTTGAATGGTGTTCAGAGCATAGATGAAAAAGTATGACAGCCAAGTCTAGAAGTGTAGTTTCCAATAGGTTTATATGTGGTAACGTTAAGTATTAGGTTGTAGGGGTGATTTTCAGGGTTTGTCATTACCATATAGATATTGTTTAATTATTTAAGAAGAAAATTGTGAATGTTTTATTATTGCAGTATGTGCTTAGGGTGGAAGGATCTTTGAATTTAGGGTGGAATGATCTTTAAATTTAGGATTTTGAAGTGTGAGTCAGGCAAGGATTTAATATCCTCATGGAGATTGATGGATGGTTATGAAGTACCTTTAGAGGGAGGGCATTATTGTTCATGCATAGAATTTGATGCAAAGCTTTTTGAAGTGGGATTGTATTTGAAGTAATTTCAATTGTTTTGTATAAGTTGAATGTTTATGTAACTAACCAACCATTGATTGTTTTGATTCGCTTATTTTGAGTTTTTTTAAGTTTCTGATATTTTGAAAGGATAGATTTCAAAGCTGGAGAAGCATCGTTTAGACTGGAGTACATGAATTGTGTGTATGGGATATTGTGGGATATCTGTATATTGTTATACAACCCCAGGACACCTTTGCAGCAAAAAGGTCCTCCCCAAGAAAATACAGCTATCCCTCTTTATAAATGAAGGGTTTGATTAGGGAAGTGATATGTAAGTTAGAATTGCTTTAAACAAAAGTTAGTATTAATTGGGAAAATAGGGTTTTACCGGAGTCCGCTTGCTCAAGGTTGCACCACAAGTGAAAGTTCACCTTTGGCAAGCCTGTATCATTAGAAGTACATTCTTGTCAAAGAAAATGTTCTTTAAAAAGAGCCCACTTTTTCCTGCTGCTGAAAGTAGCAAAGCCTAGGAATGCAGGGGCCTTTAGAAAGGTCATGGGTAACACCAGGATTCTTTCAGAGAAATTGGTCCCAGTGTAATTGAAGATAAGTAGATGAATTAGGAGAATGGGGGTACATCTCAGAGGAATGGCATAAGATGAAGTTGGTGAGTGGGCTAGGAATGAAAGTTACTTCTGGAACTGTTCCTTTTAGCACATGTTTAAGGGAACCATGTGGCATGTGGAAGGTTATGCTTTGGGCTTTCATGAAAGGGTAGTTGGTGATGAAAGAGAAAAGAGAGTACTACCTGTAGGGAAGGTGTGAGTGATTGGGAAATGTACAAGAGATAGCAGGAGGAAGTTGCATGGCTTAAAGAGAGAAAACATGAAAAATGGGGTGAAAGTATTGGCAAACTTCAGAAAGGAAAAGAACATATTTTGGACTGAGGTGAATAGTGTGAGAAGAAGAGAGAAAATGGGAGTACCTGTGAAGGGAGCTGCTGGGAAGTGGCAGCAAGTAAGGATGAGATAAAGAGGAAAAAGATTGAGTGTTTTGAAGGACTGTTGAATTTATTAGATAATAGAGTGGCAGGTGTAAGGTTTTGTGGATATGGAGAGATGTGGATCAAGAGTCACTGCAAATAGTTTGGTAACTAGAATAGAGGTGGTTAAAGCCTTTCATAAGATGAAGTGTGGCAAAGCTGTTGGATTGGATTGGATTACAGTGGATCAAGAGTCACTGCAAATGGTTTAGTAGATTAGAGCTGGTGAAAGCCTTTCATAGAATTAAGTGTAGCTAAGCTGTAGGAGTGGATAGGATTGCAGCTCAATTTGTCAAGGGGTGAATGTTTGTTATTTGGGTAGCATTAAAGATTTTCATTGTTTTAATGACTCCAGGTGAGGCATCTAAGGATTGGTAGAATGCCAGAAGGAGGGGGGGGGGGAATAATTGTAACATTTACATAGGCATAAATCTGTTAAGCATACATGATAAGTAATTTGGAAAAGGTCATTGAGAGGGATGGTGGCCTGCACAAATCATCAGATTGGGGAGGAATAGTGTGGCCTCAGGAGAGTAGAGGAAGTTTTTGTGCAAATTGTTTGCTTTGAAGATTTATTTGAGAAACAGTTAGAGAAGAGGATGTTTTTTATGTATCTGGAAAAGGAAGAAGCTGCAAATATATAAATTGAAGGCAATCTGCTTGAGGTGTTGAGGAAATTTTGCCATAAGAATTAGGGATATGTTTGAGCAGGAAAGGAGAATGACAAGTTGTTCTACGTGAAAGTAAGTCTAGGTCTACATGAAAGTCGGTCTGTGTCAAAGTGTTGTAATATCACCCTAGCTGTTTGATCATTGTATAGATTGGTAGGTGGTGGAGGAAGATGCAAGGCTTAGTTTTAAGTATTTTGATGTATATAACCCTAATGATTATGATAATGAATGTTAATGAAAGTGTTTAGAGATAAGAGTTTGTAAGAAAAGTTAAAGTGAAGGAGTCATATTTTTTTATGTGAATAGAATTATTTTGAGTGGATATCAGATATATAACAAATTTGTTTATCCTTAGTCCTACCGCACAGCACTGAAGCTTAAGCCCGACTTCCCAGATGCTTACTGTAATCTTGCTCACTGTCTACAAATTGTCTGTGACTGGACTGATTATGATGCCCGAATGAAAAAATTAGTTGCCATTGTGGGTGAGCAGCTGGAGCGGAACCGTCTGCCGTCCGTTCATCCACACCACTCCATGCTCTATCCCCTTTCACATGAATACCGCAAAGCTATTGCAAACAGGCATGCAAATCTTTGTATGGAAAAGGTAAGATATTCCTGTTTTGTCTTCTTGAACACTACCATATGAAATCATATTGCTTTTTTAACCTTATGATTTGTTTTCCCTGCTAGAAGGACTTTTCTTAAATGTGAAATAGGGTTTTTAAAAAAAAAACTTTGGCATAATATTGTTTAAATGAGCTATTCCATTATGTGTTACTTGATGGGGGTTTTCCCACATGACAGGTAAAACCACCTTTTGAGTTGTAAACCAATGTGTTGGCTGGATAGACCCTTGTTAGGCATAACAAGTTTACTCAGTTTTGTATTTGAGCTTTAGTTATATTTCACCTTTTTGTTTATAAGTTTAACATTGATAATTTTTTTTCTTCAGATTAATGTACTACACAAGCAACCATACAAGTACCCAACAGAATTGACATCTGATGGCCGCATTCGAGTAGGATATGTTTCATCTGACTTTGGCAATCATCCCACTTCTCATTTAATGCAGAGTATCCCTGGTCTACATGACAGATCTCGAGTAGAGATATTCTGTTATGCCTTGAGTCCAGATGATAGCACCACTTTCAGGTATTCAGTTTCATGCTCTGTCATAGTCCAAAATTGTATCTCACACTTTGCAACAGGATGATCAATTAGGGTGAGAAAGATTGCTCCCAAATTCTAGCATGGGGCTTTAGATTTTTCCAAGCCAGCACCCATGGCACCCACATATTCCCTTAGGGTGTTCTTCTACCACATTCTTTGTTGTCCTTTCCCCATTATCATTGCCGTCTTTGAGAGAGAAAGACTGGAAGAGGGGAGAGATTTTAAGTATTTACAAGCTATTTTGGATTAGTTAGTGATATGGAAGGAGGAGAGAGCAGTACAGGGTAGAAGAATCATTGGGTCCCTTTATAGAATTACAAAGGGTAGAGGTGTAAATACGGAAGTAAAGAAAGGACAGCATAGTCTTCCCTACCCTGACTTAGGCAGCGGAAAGATGGACATGGAATAAGCCACAAAATTCAAGAATCCATGGTGTGGAAATGAACTATTGGTATGACTGTATGATATGAAGAAAGAAATGAAGGGATGTATGAACTATTGGTATGACTATATGATATGAAGAAAGAAATGAAGGGATGTATGAGAGGTGAGGTATTGCAGGGAATGAATTGTGGGTGGTAAAATGGATGAAATGTTCATGCTTTTAAGTGGTTTGGGCATGTGGAAAGAGTGCAAGATGGGAGTCTACAAGGATAGTGCGTGAAAGTACAATTAAAGGAGTTGATGTGAGAGGAAACCACCTGTCTTTATATCCATCTATCTATATATCTGACATTCGTTTTCTCCAGGAACTCCCCCTTAGGGGGTGGCCACGGCAAGGGAATCTTCATAATTGGTGAACTCCTTTAGTGCCACACCCTTAACTTGCCACTGGCAGAGGACTGCTGTAGTTTATTAGCATGTGGAAATAGAGTGGAAGAGTACAGGAGGGAGAGAAATGGTGGAAGAATGTGTGAATTGGTGTATGCAAGGTAGTCATGTAAGGACAGGGATAAGTGAAGACTCATTTGCTGTGGCCACACCCTTGATGGGAGTTCCCAGAGGGATTGGGCATAAGAGATATAGATGTATTGATAGGTAAGCAGCAGGAAATCTAGAATCCACTGTCAGAGATTCAGAAAGTGGGAGGTTCAGGAAATAATTTTTAATTAGAAACTTGAACTTTTGTTTTGAGTTGGATTTTGAAGAACATGACCACTGCCTTTCTCCCTTTGTATTGTGTATTTTTGTTGAAACTAGAGTCTTTGGCTTTAATTGTCTCATGATTCTGCACTGGATTTGGACCTTGAGTTCATTTGCCATGGGGTTAAAGTAGAACACGAGAGACCCAGTTTTTATTCTCCTTTTGAATGCTTAATTGGCTAGTTTTTCAACATATGTCCTTTGTTACTAAAGTAAGAGGAACAATATTGAGGTTGTTGGCTCTTCTGTATTGGAGGCAGCTTGAGATGATAGTATTAACTAGCATGTATCTTTAGATGTCCTTGTTAGTATGTAGAGTTAAGTAAGTCCCCTAAACAAAAAAAAATTCTCTTTCCAGGAGTAAAATTAATAGAGAGGCTGAACATTTTATTGACCTCTCACAAATTCCATGTAATGGCAAGGCTGCTGACCGTATAAATCAGGATGGCATCCATATTCTTGTAAATATGAATGGTTACACTAAGGGTGCTCGTAATGAAATCTTTGCCCTGCATCCAGCACCAATCCAGGTGAGTTTTTAAGTAGATGTAGATTTTTTTGTTTTAACAATAATTTGAAGCTGTTGTAGGAGAGCGGGCTTCATTTTTTTGCTTTGGTTATTAGATGTATTAACGGATGTGGTGTTAAGGCACTTCTAGGTTTGAATCGTAGGGGTGGAAGTCAGCCTGCACCCACCCCAGGAGTTTCTCATCCTCATGGGCAGGTTGATAGATGGTTACTTGCTCTATGTACCTTTGTAACTGTCTTTTTTCTGCAAACATTTAAGTCTAAAATTTAGGGGTCAGCTCTTTCACAAGTAACACTTCCAAGAGCTTGAAATGATGACCAGTAAGAATCAACAATAAGATTTAGATAGCTGTTCATTTGATGTAAAGCAAGAAAGAATGTAAGGTGATAGAGGATTTTAATCATTATTAAACATTATTAACAAAACAACTACCTCCACTCATAGCCCTTTTGTTACAATAGCCAAGGTCTAAAGCTAGCTTACAAAGACCTCACCATTAGTATTCCTTGAAATGAGATGACACTGCAGTTGACATTATATTCAAGAAGAAAAATAATGGGTAATCTTTTTACTGGATTGAACCAGGGCATGTGAAGCGTCTTGGGTAAACCATGGAAAGTTTTGTGGTCCCTGGATGTGGAAAGGGAACTGTGGTTTC
>JAUTXX010000013.1:474676-493732 GCA_032273605.1 Panulirus laevicauda
AACGCTTGTCTTTACTTGTATACCCACAACACCCGCTGAGATTTGATTTCTCTCTCTCTAGCCCAGCGAGGTAAGTGGTGTCCCCCCTGCTGTAAGCCTGTAAGCCCGTTACCCGAGTGCTGTGCTGTAAGCCCATTACTGCTGTAAGCCCGTTAACTGAGTGCAGTGCAATACTGACCCTACATTGATTTGTCTCTTTCATAGTTGAGTATCATAGAGTTGAACTTGTAACTAAGTGTAATGTTATCGGTCAAATTGTCATAAAGGAAAGAGATCTCCTGGTTTGAAATCTTATCTATAATGTTAAGTCATGTTCAGTGTTAACTCATGTTCAGTGTTAACTCATGTTCAGTGTTAACTCATGTTCAATGTTAACTCATGTTCAATGTTAACTCATGTTCAATTGTTAACTCATGTTTAATGTTAAACTCATGTTATTGTTAACGTAAATGATTCATGCCTGATTTATGTGCTTATTATTTGTACACTTTAAATCCTTTTCATTATAAGTAGATTTAATTCAATGCTGGTCTTTAATTTAATCCCATAACTTTATGATGGTGTTATCCTGTTATGAAACAACAAATCTAACGTCCTTGCAAGACAAGGATCAGTATAGTATTTGTGACACATATATGTTACTGGCGACCTTGCCCGAATAAGTATTGAGTTCGTAACAATATGTATGTACACGTTGAAATGTATAGTTATGTGTATGTGCGTGTGTGGGCGTTTATGTTTATATATGTGTATGTGAGTGGGTTGCGCCATTCTTTCATCTGTTTCCTTGCGCCACCTCGCTAATGCGGGAGACAGTGACTAAGTATGATAGTTCCATTTCACATGGTCAGAAATCATTCCTGTAGCTTCCTCACCAGAAATAATTATATGCCAAAATAGTTCATACTCTGTATCTGTCTATCTCCTTAATAGTCTTTTTCTTCTTTTGCTTTCATCCACTCAGCTGTATATCTTCTACACCATCTTATCACCTGATTCACTTGAGTATATTTGATGCAGATATTCACCGACTCGAACATACATGTATGTGATAACATAATACTACTTTAGTGATTGTTAGTCATTCACTCTGAGCATGCTCACACCACAATAGATGCTACTTTTAAAAATTCCTGCATGTGAAATGATTCCGAGGTTACAGTAAACCTAAGGTGTTATGGCTTTGTAGTTTGGTGATATTCATTTTATCCATTCATGGATGATGAAGCCTTTTGGTCTTTATACCTGCAGAGCAGTGACTTTGGGATTGCTGTTGAATACACCAGTCATTTTTCACAACACACTCGCTATATGAGTATGCTTTGTTGATTCACTGTACTTTACTCCTTGTTACAGTATACACTGTTTTTTTACCCTATGTAATGAGACAGTCCTACACTCTTGTGTATAGGTTCCATCAGCCAAAAGGGTTAAGAGACAACCTTCTTTGACGGTTGATTAGAGAGATTCAGCACAATGCAATTTGGACAAGTGTATCACGTACATGTACTGGAAGCACCACGGTCAAGGCCCTCATTCAGCTACATGGTGCTAACCAGGACAAGCATAATGTTTACATCTGGCAGGAGTGCTAGGGGCAAGACTGCTCCTGGCACATGTGCATACTAAAATTGAAAAGCAAATGTGTGGTTACTTACACAGGAGAAATTACCTAATTAAGAGGCAGTGTGGGTTTATAAAATAGATGTTGTGCATAGCACATCTAAATTTCTATGATAAAGTGATGTTTTTATAGATAACAGAATTGTATGGATGGATTGTATGTTCTTATGCTACCAGAAGGGATTTGACACTGCTCAACATAGACAGTTCATTAAGAAGCTGGAATTTCAAGCAGACTTAAAAGGAAAATATCTTGAATGGATGAAAAATGATCTTAATGGTATGCAGCAGAAGACACATATCAGTTTAGTCCTTTTGAATTGAGTTGGGGTTACCAGTGGCATGCTCTTGGGCTCAGTTTTGGGGTGATTGTTTTTCTTGATCTGTAAAAATGATTTGCAATTAAGTGTTGGATATTTATGCAAATGATGAAATGTGAAAAGTAAAAACTAATGAGGATTGCTTCATCTTACAAAGGGATGTAAAGAATCTCTGTAGTTGGACTGATATGTGCCTGATGAAGTTCAAACCAAGCAAATGGAAGGCTGTGGAGATGGGACACTGTGAAGAAAGGCCTCAGTATAGAACAAGTTGCTTTAACTATAATTTATATGAAAGGGTTAAGGGTCACTGTTCTATTCAGAATACCAAAACCAGAACTACTTTCAACAATGAGTTGAGAGAGGAGAGTTGAAAAGAGAGTTTTGGGGAAATAGAAGGGAGACCATTCTTTATCAGGTTATGATTTTGTGAACTTATCACAAGATATGAGAGGTTCTTCGTCAGATTAACACCTGACTCATGCCACTTGTGTATGCATGGAAAGAATTAGATAGTTGCTTTTTTCGATGGGTTATTGGCTCAGTCATTGTTGATGGTGTTAGTTAAATGGTTTATTCAACTTTAAAGTGCAGTTAAAACAAATCTGAAATGAAACTGAAGACTATTAAAGATTTACTTTGAAAAGAAATATTGATGTATTATTTTGTTAATGTAATTGTTTTGAAAATGATATTGTTACTAATTTTTGTGTTTTCACTTTTTCAGGTGTTTTTTAATATTGTTAACTTTAGCAGCAATATTATGGAAAATAAAGCAAAAATATGACATCTATACCAGGAGGCAGGTAAGATAACATTAAACTTTATTGTTGCTTTTATAATTTTAGTAGGTTCTTTATGATTTCACATATGCTGGGACTGCATTAGCAAGGTAATGTCAGGAACAAACAAAGAAAAGCCATATTGTCCTACAGTGAAGTTGCGGAAGGTTGTGAGTGTCTTTTAAGCGTAATCATTTAAATGTCAATGCAAGTAAAATTAAGGTGTTTGAAAGAAAACAGAGTGTAAATATAGACTTTGCAAAGCCCTATATAGTGAAAGAGGAAAGTGTACTAAACTTTTTTTTAGATATGGGGGGATGAAGACTGGAAGAGGTGACAGAATTTTAAGTTTTAGAGAGCATTCTTGGATAACTTTGGTGATATAGAAAGAGAGGTAAGGGAGAAAGCAGTACAGGGTCCCTTAATAGAATAATGAAGGGTAGAGGTGTAAGTATGGAAGTGAAGAAAGATGTACGGGATGGCATAGTCCTTCCATCCCTGACCTATGCAGCTGAAATATGGGTGTGGAATGAGCCATTCAGGTCAAGTATCCAGGCTATGAAAATGAGCTTCTTGAGAGGGGCATATTGTATGATTAGATGGAATGAAGGAAGAAATGAGGGGTAGGGGTGTATGAAAGATTTGATATGGCAGGTATATGGGGAGTTTATAAGGAGAGTATATGACAGTACAGTTAAAGGGGTTGGTGTGAGAGGGTGATCACCCATGACATAGGGAAATGGAGTGGAAAAGTACTATAGGGAGAGAAATGGTGGAAGAATGCATGGGATGGTATATGCAAGGGAGGCATGTAAGGACAGAGATAAGTGGAGACTTATACCATGGCCACCCCTTTGTTGGGAGTTCCTGGAGGTAATGAGTCAGAGATATATATAAGTACATCTTTTTTATCCAACTACTTTATGTAGGTAAATGTTGATTATATGGTTTTTGTTCAGAATTTCATAGTGCTCAAATTGTTACCATGGAAACAGATTTTTATTTTGTGCATTGTAAAGGATTATTTTATATCCTCAAAGCTGATTTGATTAATTGTATTTTTTGTATTACCACAGCGCTTACTGGTTGAGATGGAGGCTATGGCTTCTCGCCCATTCCGCCCTATTCTTTTGGAATTATATCCAAGGGGAGCTGATACTGAAGTTTTAGAAAATGGCGACACCTCTCCTACCACAACTTCCACAACTGGCACCACCACAACAACCACTCTCACCAATAACTGCTGTGTGATGGTGACAAATGGAGCCATGCCCAATGCTACCACCACAGCCATATCTTGTCTTAACTCTGATGCTCTCACAAAGGCTACCAACAAAGCTAATATAAAATCTTTCAATAGTAGTGCCAATAAGATCATCCCAAATGCTACATCACCAGACAGTCTGTCATCAGACTTACTTGATAGCCTAAGCACACTGAAGATAAAAAAGAAGGTATTGTACTATGTGTATGTTTTTTGTTCATTCTTTTTGTCAAACACATTAACTCCAACAACACTTAAATGGTCATGCAGTAGATTGGTACCCTTATCTTGCTTTTAAGGGTTATTTTGTTACTATGCATATACTGACATGCTTATTAGTTTTTTTTTTTATACATATTCACCATTTCCCACTATAGCGAGGTAGCATCAAGAACAGAGGACTGAGCCTTAGAGGGAAAGTCCTCATTTGGCCCTCTTCTCTATCCCTTCATTTGGAAAAGTAGAAACTGGAGGGGAGGATTTCCAGCCCCCACTCCAACCCCTTTTAGTCGCTTCTATGACACACAGGGAATATGTGGAAAGTATTCTTTCTTCCCTGTCCCCAGCGATGATGTGTGTATGTTTGAAGAAACAGTAGTTCCAACAATGTTATATGTTTGTGACGCATGGTTTGTAGATAGGGTTGTACAGAGGAGGGTGGATGTGTTGGAAAGGAAATGTTTGAGGACGATATGTGATGTGAGGTGGTTTGATTGAGTAAGTAATGAAAGAGTAAGAGAGATGTGTGGAAATAAAAGAGAGTGTGGGTGAAAGAGCAGAAGAGGGTGCGTTGAAATAGTTTGGACATATGGAGAGAATGAGTGAGGAAAGGTTAACAAAGACCAAATTGGAGGTGGAAGGATGGAATGAAAAGGATTTTGAGTGATCAGGGCCTGACCATACATTAGGGTTAAGAGGCATACAAGGAGTTGAGTGAATTGTGGTATACTGGGGTTGATTTGCTGTCAGTGAACTAAACCGGGTCATATGAAACATCTTGGGTAAACCATTGAAAGGTCTATGGGGTCTGAATATGGATAGGAAGCTGTGGTTTCAGTGCATTACACACTACAACTAGAGACAGAGTGTGAACAATCATGGCCTTTTTTGTCAGTTTTCCTGGTGCTACCTTGCTGAAGCAGGGGATAGCAATGCTGTTTCCTTTTGGGGTAGGGTGTTGCCAGGAATGGATGAAGGCAAGCAAGTATGAATATGTACATGTGTATATGTGTACATGTTGATATGTATGTGTATATGTTTGTATATTTGCATATCTGGGCATGTATGTAAATATATGTGTATATGAGTGGATGGGCCATTCTTCGTCTGTTTCCTGGCGCTACCTCGCTGACACAGGAAATGGTGATCAAGTATAATAGATAAAAAGAAAAATTGGTATTACATATATGTACACAAATATAGTGCATATGACCACACACTTTTCATAGAATACTTCATGCTCTCCAACTGCAAGGATTTGAACCTGGCACCATTCATGTGATTGCTGGGACACTAACCACTCAGCTATGATTCCTCCCTATAGGGAAGTGACTATTCAATTAGTAGTAATCAAAAACCTTTCATCTCACATCCTGAGCAGTTAGATCTAGCCTGATCATATCTCATCAGCCTCACATTACCAGTAGCCAGCAGTTTCACAGAACATACTGTCACACGTGGTGGTATATGAACACAAAATAAGGACTCTGTTGCTAAGGCCACCCCTTTGAGGGAGTTCCAGTTGGAACAGGTGTCAAAGATATAGAAATATAGTGTGTCAGAGATATAGAAGTATAGTGCATATGAATGTGCACATTTCATAGAACACATAATGCCATCACGCAAATGATGCCAGGTTTGAATCTTGTGTGCATTTGAAAAGGATGCAGATTTATACTTATTCAAATGATCATGAAGTGAGGATGAGATGACTCTTAAGACTACTTATTTTGAAGCAAATGTATTATTGGCAGGTTAACCCTAGTCCCATTGCCCTGGAGCCATGTTGTGGCAACCGTGCAGCCGTCCTGTCCCTCCTGGTGCAGCTGCCCACTGGTGGAGAATCGTATACTCCTCCAGGACACCCAGGTTGGTTCCCAGTTTGTAACAAAGGGTCATACACTTCTATAGAACACCCAGATATAGCAAGACTATTTTGTACTTTGAAGTCATCTTTTACCCAAGTAGGTTCTCGGCTTGATCTTAGGATTCAGCTGTTCATGTATTGTAAGGCCACATCTTGTCATAAAAGACTTAGATAGGCTCCAGCTTGTGTCTGGAGATCATATCATTCTACAGAATTTTCAAGTTGCTTTTCATTTACTACTGGAAAATCACAAGCTATAGGATATCTAGTTATGTAATATGCTTAAATCTCTTGGATATCTCATATAGTTAAAGGTGTTGTAGTCATATAAAAGACTCAATCTGTTAGCTTGTACTTAGATTTCATACATTTTTATAGCATATGATTTCTCAGACTTGCTTTGGGAGGCAGTATACTCTTGTAAATATACCTCAACTTGTACCCTTTTACGCACAACAGAGCCAGGAAGATTCCTAGCATTTATGCCAAGCTTATGTTTTTCTGCAATATAAGATAGGTCCCAGCTTATGATTAGAGATCATATTTATTGTCGTACGTCATGGTTTTTTTTTTTTTTAATTTTCCAAAAGAGGGAACAGAGAAGGGGGCCAGGTGAGGATATTCCCTCAAAGGCCCAGTCCTCTGTTCTTAACGCTACCTCGCTATCGCGGGAAATGGCGAATAGTATGAAAGAAAAAAAAGAAAGAAACGTCATGGTAGGTTGTGATTATTTACACAAAATAGGTTCTCAAGTGTCATATTACAGTACTTATTAGTAGCTTCTGATTTTTCACACTAAATAGTTTGTAAGTATAAACTTTTCTCTTTCTGTCTATTGTACTTGTTCATCCTCTTTCTGTCTTTTGTACTTGTTCATTGTTTCCTGTTAGCAAATTAGTACCAGGGACATACAAAGAAAAAGCCCCATTTGCTCACAACCATTCTTTCACTGTAATTCACCAGAACCATTGCATCCCAGCCACAACAAAGCCCCACAAACCTCTCTGGTTTTTCCTGGCTGCTTCATATTCCTTGGTTCAGTCCATTGACAACTATTTAACTCCTGTGTACCATGTCATACCACTTCACCCTATTCCATGAATGCCTTTCACCCTTCTGCATGTTCAGGCGCCAAACATCCAAAATCTTATTCCTTAGTTCAGTCCATTGACAACTATTTGACTCCTGTGTACCATGTCATACCACTTCACCCTGTTCCATGAATGCCCTTCACCCTTCTGCATGTTCAGGCCCCAAACATCCAAAATCTTATTCACTTTATCGTATCATCTCCAATTGTTTTTCTTCTCTACCCCTCTACTTCTGACATATCCTCTTTGTCAACCTCTCCTCACTCATTCCTGTCTTTATGTTTAAACCATTTCAGCTGTATACACCATGGGATGTTTATACGTTTCCATTTAAAGATATCCAGGCTGAACCTTAGCTTGACCATGAGGCTCTTTTCTTATAAAGTACACGTAAATATATTTCCTGCTTATCCCAGTAGATCTTACACTTTTGAAGTATATTCAAATAGGCTATCATATTGTATCCAATCCAACAGTATTTCTGTTTAGATGCTCACCTCCTATAGGATTTAAACTTTTATAGCACCTTAAGATAAATGCTGAACTTGCAACTGAGGGTCAAGTCCTTCTAAAGCACACTTGGATAACTTCTCAGGTGATACCTGGAGATGGTATATGCTACATCTGGATAGGTCCCCATCAAGTAAAAGAGGTATATCCCTGCAGCTTACCTGTACAGTTTTTCCAACATAGCGCATTTATTAAGTCTCTTTTATGTGTCTGCAAGTCATTTTTTCCCCACATATCTCAGAATAGGCTTTCAACTGGAAATAGTATTATCATACACTATATCTGTCTAGGCCCTGAATTCTGCCTTTGGTCATATATTCCAAGAGTACAACCAGGCAGACTTTCATCTCATACCTCAGAAATATCATGCTTATGTTATTTTGGAAACATATTCACATAGGATTTTATGATTTAACCTGGTAATGAAAAAGGTATGAAGTCCATATGGATTGAGTTTGCAAATTTTGGTGTTGCCTTGGAAACAGAAAGCTACCAAAATTTCATTTTTGACACTTAAAAAGACTTGAATTACAAAGAATCAGAGTCATACTCTAGTTATTTCTTTTCTTATACTTAATTGTTTCTCATGCCTGAATGAGATGGTGTCAGAAGAAAATGAAGAGCAGCCTAATTTGAACACATTTATGCTGTAGTTGTCACGTATTATGTACCAATACCTGTACCTTCTACCATCTTTTTAATTTCAGGTGGCTTAGCTATAGCCAGCACACTTGTGACTCTTGGAAATCCACGCAAGTGTAGCAACGACCCCATTACACTGGCCAAGGGGGACATAAACAAAAATAAAGCTGTTAGAGGAAAACAACCATATTCCAGCCATACTCCTGACACATGCATTTAACACCTGCCTTGCCACCCTCCAGCAAGATAAATTCCTTGACTTCAGATGTATTGTATCTGGGTATTAACCACTGTTAGCCAAACATCCAGTTTCCTGTATGACTTACTTATGGAAAAATCTTTCAGTAAAATTTTTAGATTTATTTTTTATGGAAATGGCATACTGTGTTGATGCTAACGTAGTGTTTGGCAAACTAAATTAGGAAGCCTGTCCCAGTGATGCCATAGTGGCACAATGAAAATCTTGATTTACTTTCAGTTTATGAATTATCTTAAAAGAAGGTTGTCATGAATCTTTTTGTAAGAAAGAATAGGATTCTAATCATCATTTAGTGTATCAGATTGTCCATTGCCATACAATTATAGGGATTATGTGTCACATAAGCACACCGCGAATAAAAAAGAAAAGAATGCCTGGCCAGGTTCCAAAATTTTGTAGTAATTGGTTGTTGAAGAGTGTTTCAGCTTAACATTTTAATTTACTATATATACATGGATTGTAGGTGGCAAAGCATGATGACAGGTCTTTGTTGATCATTCATAATGATCAGTGATATTGGAAACATTATGTATTAAAGCATTCCATTAGTTGTACAGTATTCACTGTTTCATAGATCATATATTGTTTAGTTTTCTATCAAGCTAAGATTAAATATTTCTTATTTTGGAAACATCGTTTTCATAAAAAATTAAAAAAGAGATTTCCAAAATAACATACTGAGATGTGACTTAATTCCAGTTAGAGTCAGAAAAATAGAATTGATACTGAAATGTAAGTAAATTTGCTTGGCTGAATTTATATGAAACTTTTGAACATGTACATTGATGAAATAGAGGGTGGTGAATCCCAGTACATATACAGCTGTCCTGTAGTGCCCTGGACACAGCTGGTTATACACTGTTGGTTCATGTATATGCCTTTCATGAAGAGCACACACTGTTGCTTCATATGTGTATAAGTATAAAGGATATACGAGTACACTATTGTTTCATGACATGTCAGTGAAAGGGTGCATGTTGTTGCTTAAGGAGTGTGTCAGCAAGAGAGGTACACACTTGCATTGTGTGTCATGTTAGATAAAATGGTATATACTATTGTCTCCTGTGCATGCCAGCAAAAAGGGTAGTATTAAACTTGGGAGAGGTGGCAGGAATTCTTGATACAAGTAGGTGCTAAGGTTTCTAACTCTGTCAGTGACATTAAATTTATTTTTGGTTTCTGATCACCTTGGGATAATTAAGATCTTTTACCTTATTTTTTATTTCTTTTTGGATAAAATTGATGTATGTCTACAAAGTATGAGTGTGGATTTTTTCTTAGCATTCTTTTATGAGTGACATGTAAAATGTTGAGTCTTTAGAAGTTATGATTCAGGTAAGTTTAATGGATCCCAAGTATTAATGATACAGAACCACCTGGTAAAATGTCACATCATTGAGAACTCAGGTATGTACTGTTGGAGAACTGAAAGGCCTTGGTATTAAGGGGATACCTGGTATGTCTGTGATTTTTTTTTAATTGCTGTTGATAGTATTAAATTAAATGAGTGGAACTCCTTTTCACCACACTTGTTACAATAAGCAAGTGGTAGTCAGGGTTGATTAGCTAATTATTGGGATTCGTAATGTCTGAGGATAAATGGTATAGATTAGAAAATGTTAGTGCGTTTATATATTTATTGTGATTTACAGTAATATTTCTTACTTCCATTGTAAGTTTGTTCAGGCAAGTCATTGGTGACAGACATATGTTTTCACTTGAGCTCTGTATTGAAAGAGATTGGCATATATAAATTTTATCAAATGTTGAAGAGTGGGAAGGAAGTTGATCTCATGCAAGCCTGTTTGAGGATCATGGGTTTGCATATAATGATGCTTTGGAATCAGTTAGGAGAGGTCAAATGATAATGGTATAGGAAAAATATCTAAATCAAATAGGATTCCTAATTTCCTTTTCCTCTTACATCATGTGTACTGTCTCATACAAAGCAGAGTTACACAAGAAAATTAAATTCCATAGGTATCTAATATTTACTGAAACAGTTATAGCAGTGGAATGATAAGTTTCCTCATGATAAAATGCAGTATTAGAATGTTAACTTGTAGTTTTGATAACCATCCATTTCAGTAGTAGTATGCTTTCAGAAAATAGTACATTTGGTATGCTATTTACAAAAAATACGTGATATGTTATCAATTATTTGTAAAATGTGATGCCCCAAATGTTGATATATAATTTGTTGAGGGGTAAAAGAATAAAAGTTCTTGTATAAAGCTGTGTGTAAGCAAATGGCTTCTCAGTTTCAAAGTACACATATAGTAATTATATAATAAAGTAAAATGTTGGTATGGCTCAGAATCTGTGATGGTTAATGTGCACTGTGAACACAGCCACTGATTGTTTGGTGAGGGGGTATAAGATTGGTTAACATGCTTGTAAATAATGTCTTTTCTTTTGTTGACCATGCTTTTTTTTTATTTTTGGATATGCTTAGTCTTATTAAAGGCATTATCCAGTCTTGTGTATGAATAATAGTCGTGAATGCCTGTGCGTTTTGCTGCAGGGCATTGTTTTTATCATGGCAAAATTTTATATTCTATTTTCTTAGATCTTAAATGCTGCCTTGATAGATGTGGATTTTGTTTCATATGGCTCAAATATTTTGTTGTTATGGTTTAGGAGCAAATGGATGTACATATTGAACAATAGTATTAAGACTTCAGATCATGATGTAATATATATATATATATACATATATATACATATATGAATATATTATTTATTTAGTCTTTATTATAAGGCAGAGCAGACCAAATTGTATGCAGACTGTCTCATTGAATCTCAGCCATGTGATAATTCTCCATTGTAAGAGCTGTGTTCAGGAGACATTAATAAGTGACCACTCAAGTACCATTATTATCAACCTGTGAAAAGTGTTCTACTGTCATTCCTAGACACTATTTGCTGTCAAAAAATTTTGATCCAGTCTTTAAGTGACTATTGTCAGTATTCAGAATTGGCGATAACATGAAATGGCTTAAGCAACTTTGGTTGGTAATATTGTTTTTATTTTGAGTTGATTACTGAACTTTGGTATACACCAGAGTCTTTAAACTAAATCTGAAATCTCAATATGAATGTGACTCTATCCCCAAGTGTTTATCAATTTTTTTGAATTTCTTAGTTAATGTAATAAGTGTGGAGCTCACTTTTTCAAAATTCAATGGTGTTAACAGTTGATGATGCCAATCTGAGAATTTTAAGTGGCCTAGTGAATGTATTCTGTAAATGAATATGAAAGATGGCTGTTATGTATACTGTATATGCCACATTACTTATTTCTAAAACATTAATTACCACTTGGTAAATTTTGATAAAGATTGTCAGGTTTTAATGCTCTTGTCTGTTGAGGAGTAGATTGAGTTATGCAAATGTATCTTGAGTAGTCTTTGCTTATTCAACATAAAGGTACTTTTTTCTCTAGCTGGTAGGTCAGGTGTTGGGAAATGATTAAATATACATTACAAATGTGTTTTAAAGATAGACAAGACTGGGAACTAATTAGTTATGTATGATTTAAAAGAGGAAGTGAATCTCTCAATATTCAAAGGACTATACTTGTAATTTGATATGTGCATTTGAATTACTTAATATTAGGTGGACAAAACAGGGAGTCAGTTTTCCATCATTTAAGATGGCAGGTGAATCTCATTTTTTAATTAATAATAAAAAATTGTACTTCAGGTTAGATATTTGAATTACTGAAAATGTATGATGTAAAGCAATATGATATGAATACATCTTGTGGCATATATATGGTATGGGAAGCAGAGGTTTAATCATTTTTGAATGGTCTGAATTAATTGTATTGTTACAAATGGAAACCTTGAAGCTTGTAGAGTATGCAAGTATTTTACCAGATAAAAATAAAAGTTGTATTTGAATACAGGTCACTTAAACTTCATTGTTTGATGTGTTCATCTATAACTAGAAGTTCTTGTGTCTTCTTTGCGACAATGAAATATCTATATGAAGATAAAGGACTAGGTGTAGCAAAATTTCCTTGAAATAAAGTTTAATGTGATCAAATGATGTATCTTGTTCTCTTAGCCAGAGTAGTGAAAGAAATATACTCTTCAGCATCAAGAGGTTGTATTTTATTCATGGGTGCTGTATGTCAAAGCATGAAAGTTGATGTGTAATGTCAGGACTTGGTGATTAACTACAATTAACTGTCAGCAGTAAATTGTATCATACAGAGGATTGGTTTGATTTCATGAGAGAATTATGTTTACTTTTGTTCCAAAACCTTTGGCGGATTCACCAATTTATTTTAGTATGGAAACATGCTGATCAGAGCTATTCATATTGGAATAAGTGCAAAAGCAAACCCATTTTTGATTAAGTTATGGTTTCTTCTAAGTTGGAACAAAACTCGGCTAAAAGGCTAATTTTGAATATTGGTAATTGTTCAGAACAGATGCATATGTGGGGGTATTGATATAGATGTAAACTTCTGGAAGGTATGATTTTATAAGTACTGTACTTTTGTTAAAAGGTGTCAGAATGTGATGCAGTATGAAATTCAGATTTACTTGAGTAATCTATATTTCCATTTGATGTAGGTTTTTGTACAGATTATTATCATTAAGAATCAGGCTTGGAATAGAAATTTAACTTTTTTGTGAGAGAATTTACTCATAAGCTAGCATTTTGTAAAAAAAATTAATTCAAAGTTTTTGTAATTTATAATATTTACCTAGTAGTCATTGTTCTGCATCACTATGCACAGCAGTATAAAACTTGAAAATGTTTTCTTGATAGAAAAATATATATATTTTTTTTCATACCCAACTGCCTTTCTTGCTTGAGCAAGGTAGTGTTAAGGACTAATGAACAGTGGCCTCATTTACACACATCTAATCAGTAGTTGTCTTGTATAATGCATCAAAACCAGGTTTATTAAATTGTAAATCAAGACTAAATGCTCATTTATTGTAACTGACTGAAGTAAATCGCAGAACGTTATTTTAAAATCTCCCTTACTCTTGATTTTTTAAAGAGCTGCTCACTATTACATAACAGTATTGTGCTATCATGTAAAATGATTGGTTTTATTGGACTCTTCCCACTTGCAGTTTGCCTTCGAGTGAAAAGTCACCTTTAGCAACAATGTGTCATCAACATTTGATGAAAGGGAGCATAGTCTCTTTGAGGGATCTTATTCCAAAATAGTCCATTACTTCCTTACTTCCAATAGAAGTGCAATCACAAAGTTCCAGGAGACTCACAAAAGGGGTCCTGGGTTTTTATATACAATAATATAAAAACTGAGTTTTGCACTTAATTGGCTGTAGACCACAAATATAGCATTATTATTACAAAATAGGATACCTTGCTGTGTTCTTATGAGAATCTAAAGGATGAAGTTATATGTGTTTGTTCTTGTTGCATGGAAGAGGTATTTTATGTTTACCTCAAAAGTTTTAAAATAGTAAGCTCAAACATCATCTGTCACTGTCACATATGTGTTGCATGATAACAATGGATTAAATCGCAGTATAAGAATATGCAAAAGTTTTTTATTGCTCAAAGAAACTTTAGGCTCTTGAATAGGCCACTGAATCTCACTGAATGCAGCTATAACAACCGAGCAATTTATGTGAAGAATTAGACCTGTGGTGTAAATATTTGCCATTTTAAAATTTACTCATCTCTCTTTAGTTTTCTTTCTTACTTAGGCTATAAGTAAAATTTTTTATGAAAATTCCAGATACTTTTTTCTTGAATTTTTTTGTATCTATAAACTATTGTGAAATCTCCAAACTCCTCTCACATACGGCTACCAGAAGTGCAGATGTTGCTAACCTCTGTGTAAATATATATTACATTTAATTTTTCGCTATGAATGACGTTTTATTGTTGAATACGTTGTTTTATACATGACATTGTAACAGCAGAAATTATTGTAAGAATTATGATATTTTGCTTGTAAGTGATTTTCGTTTAAGAAATGGTTTATCACATATAATATTTTATTTTTGTAATTTGATTCATGAAATTTTGTGTTGTAGAAGTACAAAAATTAAATGACTCTACATTTGTGGATGAATATGCAAATCTATTACTGGTGACAGCACCCATTCATGTTATCGGGTGTATGCAGCCTCATCTCACTGACATGTACCCTTAACTGTCAAGTGATTTTAAGTTAACAGCTTCCTTACAACAAAAACAAAGCTTAAGTATTCATTTTGCACACTTAATGTTTTAACTTATGAATAGAAAACTGGCAGTGGGGTGGACTTATCAGTATATGCACAACAAAAACTCAGATAATGGAGGAATAATATGGTCCAGTTGAAAAAAATTTAGTTTAGTTGATTCTGGTATTTTATGTTTTTTTTATTGAATTATACTATGAAAGAAGCATTCAGACAATTTTAGCATTGCTGTTTTTATTGATAATGCAGCTTGACTCTATTCACCTTTGTTTTGTCATACTGGATGTAATTTTTAACCATTATTTTTTACAGTGTATTTTAAATACGTATATATGACATTTGAATTGACATGTTATTTATCATGGGCAAAACACTGCACATAGCAGAGATGTCTGTGGCCTCTTGAACTTTGGGAACCCAAAATAAAAGCAGTTGTAAGATTACCATATATACCATTAATCTTAGGTAACAAATTTATGATGATTGATGAAAAAACAATGTTTGATGAATGAAGATTGTACAGTATACCATTTTACAATATTGTCTTCACTTGACAAAGTACTAGCTGAGTTACCATACTCTTTAAAAACAAAAAGTAAATTCTTGAACATAACATTTCTATTGTCATATTGAGGTCAGTGATAATTAACTGATTGGTATTTTAGGCCTGGTAATGTATTCAAACCCTTGTGACATCCAAATTTTCAGCTCTTCCCAAAATAATATAACCATAAACCAAATGCATGCCCTTAACTTTTATCCTCTGGTGCCACTTGGCCTTGTGCCGGTGAGGTTATAATCAAAGCACCCATTATAATCCAGCATCATTTACTTATGCATCAATGGCCCTCCTCTGAGATCTTCAAGGGAAGCATCTCTGAAAATGCTTGTTCAAAAGAGGTCAGAATAGCCAGTCACCAAAAAATTACGTCTCACATTGTCTTGTGGGATTGTTCATTGACAGTGTGAGCTCCAATAAGGAAGGCTAAAAAGCCAACATCTTTTGAGCCATTCAAGTTCTCATGGAATGGAATGCCCCCAGGTGGGAAGGATGTGCCTCATTGGGGATTTTTACATGAATCCCTTGATTATATGTGTACATGACAGATAATACTCTTCCAACCTCATCTGGCTGCAGGACTGAACTTGCATTCCAAGAATTTAGATTGCAACATTTTGTACATATGTAAAACACAAACGTATTCAGTATCTTCAAGATCATGCAGTTTCTTTTCTGTAGCAAAATACTGTATGATAATATTCAATATTGTATATAAAAGATCATTCAAGTTAGTCTTTAGTGAGAGAGAATGTCAAACCTAGTAGAATAACACATCTGAAAACTTTATGAATTTATGATCAGTATCTTAAAGTGACACAGCAGAAGGATCACATCCATTAAGTTAATGGTTTTAATCTAATAAAAAACAAGTAAAATTGTAATAGTGTGGTTTATGGCAAATGCATAAGAATTGGGAAGGGGTAATGTTTTTAAATCTTCATAATTTTCTCCCTTTCCTTTACTGCCATTTTTTAAAAAAACAGAAACATGTAGAATTTAATGTTACTAAATTAAGGAGAAAAAAAGAAATAGCTGGTTTGAATATTGTATGATCAAATATTATTTATTCATAACTTCAAATTGTACTAGTTACAATATTAACCACTTGCCAGTATGTCAAAGCTGGGGGGGGAGGGAGATGAACATGTTACCTCAAAACCGTTAGAAATTTACGATTATTTCAAAATTGAAGGTTTATGTATTCGTATCTTAAAAATTAAAAATTTTCTTGCAACACTAATAAATACCATTTTGCTATAAGATTTTATAGTACTCTTAAGCTTTAACAGATTTATTCTCTTCCCTAAGCATTTACTAACTGGATCAAGTCTTTTTCAGCAATATTACTAAAAAGAAAGGGATGTTGATAATGAAATGTTGGCAATGTTTTCAGTACAGGCTATTTTTGCAATAGATATTAGTATCCAACATGGTTTACAGTTTGTCTTGCATATTCCTTTTTGTTACCAAATTTTTTTTTAAGACAGATCAGTGGCATGTTTAGTGGTGGTAAGGGGAAGACAGGATTTATTTTTTCTTTTATGCTTGGTATTGGGCAGGTTAGAGCAAGGGCAAATTTATTATTCTCAAATCCTTTGGTGTGTTTAACGTATGTTGCAATGTTTTTAATTTGTATGAATGAAGTTAATAATGCACACAATTTACAAAAGCACTGATTGTAAGTGCACTGTGTACCAAAGATTACTAATTAAAAGTGACTAGCAATCTTGTAATGTTCGAGTCTTTTTAAAAAATAATTTCAGTTATTTAAGAGGATTGCTGGACTATCTAAACATGAAAGGGTTGGGAAAGGGGTAGATGCAGTTTACTTGAAATGTAATTTAAGGGTCCATTTTTTATTGTGGATTTTCACTGATATTTTTAAATACTTTTTGTGGCGTCTAGTCTTGAGTTGCAATTGTTCCCATCAGAATAGCCATGCTGGCTCACCCTAGTGTGACTTTTGTCTTCCTGTCTTTGTATACTGCTTTCTGATGTAGCTGAAAAGATACTCAAAATTTGCAAAAAAAGAAAAAAGAAAGAAGACATTTTTCAATTCTTTCTTTGACCTTCTGTATGTTTTTTGTACAACAGAATTTAAATCTGCAATATCCTTTCTTAAGTTTAGATTATAATAGCTGGGTATACCAGGTAGAAGGGGTCATATAAAACTTAGTAACATTATTTATAGGGTCTCTGTTTTGCTGCAGTCATTTTTGTTACTGTCCAGTTTATATCAATCATCCAAGAGAAAGTGCTCAGGAAGTTATACATAATATTACAGATGAGTTTGCATATTAGTAGGTAAAGGAGCTTGACCCTCATCACAGTATCTTTAGTTTTTCCTTGTAGTTTTTGGATCGTCGTACAAGAATAAGCATTTTCTCTCTTGTCCATTGTAAATACAGAGTGAATGAACTTGGTGGGTTCATTTCATTCTTGTATAATTGCATAAATATTTTCATTCCAAGGCATGGCTTATTTCACAGCTGTGACTTGCAAGTTGTTTCAATTTAATCCTTTCATCAACTAGTATTGAGTGACCAACATTTATTATACTTGTACCCTCTAACCAGTCAATGTGCTCAAAGTGCATTAATGAAGCATCTTGCAATTAGTTGCAGTTGTGAGAAGAGTCCCCGAGTGCACTTGATGTCCGTGGTTACTGCAGCGGCTTTTATTGTTTGTTATTAAAATAACCTTATTACTTCTTTCTGCTGTAAAAAAAATTTTGCTAATAAAAGCCAAGATATTTTTTGTTTTATTCCTTTCTTTAGTTGCTATAAATTACATTGCAGAACCAGTAAATGTTAAAAGAAAAAGGAAAATTTAAAAAAAAAATTAGTTTATGCACCACTACCTAGAAGCCTATGATATAGTTGCTCTTTATCAGTGGAGTTAAGGGTGAACCATTAAAGGCTAAGAATCAGCACTGGAGTTCACGACTTATGGAGACTTTTACTGCAGGGAATTCCTGAAAGATAGGAGCCAAACATAGCAATACTTTAAGGTTATCTACCTTAGGAAGAAAAGTTGCTGCTAGATATGAAAATTAAAGAAAGGGATGAAGAGAAAAATGAGGCGTTTGTAGAAACAGAAACAAGGTAAACATTTAGAACCCAAAGAGCCCAAATATACCATTCACAGTATTTTATTTTCTGTTCCCTGAAGTTGTGGCTATATGTACAGACAAAATTCTTTAATTTCCCAAGGTGAAATGTACAGCCATTAACGATTTGGTGTCATCCAATGCATTGTCACCTGATGCTAAAGCCTAAATTTTTTTTTTCACTTCAGTGTACAAGAATGTATGAGATGTGCACCCTATTGTTATGTAATAATTTGTGATGTTGTGAGACTCATAAAATAACAATGCCACTTCTAAAAACATTGTACATCTTGCAATTTATGCTTGGCATATATACCTGAGAGTGGAGCATCTTAAGTCAAAGGGGTAAACAGAATGTAATTTCGTACCAGATTGAATTGCATATCATTTTATTTAGAGAATTATGTTCTAGTTAGTCCTGAGTCATTATTATTATTATATAGTTATTTATTTTGCTTTGTCTCTGTCTCCCGCGTTTGCAAGGTAGAGCAAGGAAACAGACGAAAGACTGGCCCAACCCATCCACATACACATGTATGTACATATACGTCCACACACGCAAATATACATACCTATACATCTCAGCGTATACATATATATACACACACAGACATATACATATA
>JAUTXX010000013.1:495747-508201 GCA_032273605.1 Panulirus laevicauda
ATTCATGATGTCAGTGAGCCTTATATAGGCATATAATGTCAGTGAGCCTTATATAGACATATAGTGTGCTCATGAATTGTTATGGCTCTGGTATATATAACTAAGTCATTACTGTACATGGTCTCCATCCCAGTCTAGTATTACTAACAGTAGTTTCACCTGAAGACCATACTTGCTGGCAGTTTGTGCACACTACAGGATGATGGAGTTGGTGCAGCGAGGGAACAACCAGTACCCGGGCGCTAAGTACATTGTCCGGGACAACGGGGCCAGGATAGACCTGCGCTACCACCCGAAGCCGTCCGACCTGCACCTGCAGAGCGGCTACCGGGTCGAGCGTCACATTACTGACGGCGACCTAATCATCTTCAACCGACAGCCAACACTTCACAAGATGTCCATGATGGGACACAAGGTCAAGGTAAGGAAGTAGTCGTGTGTCAAAACATGTCAAGGTAAATATCTGATGTACGATGGAAGAGGTAAATGTTAAATGGAAGATTTCCAAAGATAATAATATTTACTGTGAAGAAAGAAGTATTTGGAACATTTTACCATCTTTAATGGCAGCCTTTGTTACATTTAACCAAACGACTATTAGATATAGTGAGATAAAAATATTTTAATCCTTACCAGACAAGACTCAGGGAGATGGAGAAACCATTCATATACTATCTGAAAACTTTTCATCTCGATTAAAACCAATTTTAATCTTTTCCTTTTAAAAGTCATGATGTGATGAGCGCTACGCGGTAGCTTTGCCACTTGACAAAATCTTACCTTAGTTACACGTAGGTAGGGCGGCAGGTTAATCCCTCAAAGAGACAGCCATCATCAGGAGACCGTCACAGGTGTTGCCGTGGTCAACATTCCGGCTGAACCTGTCGGTGACGTCGCCGTACAACGCCGACTTCGACGGGGACGAGATGAACCTGCACGTACCGCAGAGCATGGAGACCCGCGCCGAGATCGAGAACCTTCACTTGACACCCAGGATGGTGGTGACGCCTCAGTCCAACCGGCCAGTCATGGGCATCGTGCAGGATACCCTCACTGCCGTCCGCAAGATGACCAAGAGGGACGTCTTCCTCGAGAAGGTACACCACTTGGAATACATCTCTCCACTTTCCCTCTTATACCTAACTCCATCTTGAAATTCTCAAGCCAAGAAATCTCTTAATACTAAAAAGGAAATTATAAGAGATGGAAATGGCCTCCTACCCTATTGACATAAGGTAAAATTTATGATAACTTCAGCAAAAGTCTCGTACACTAAGTGATCATGGAGCCATATTGGTACTTGCATGAGCCTATTCATTTCTCCCCCGAGTTTTCTTGGTTCTTGTCTTAAGGAAGTGTATTACCACGCTTGTCTACAGGCAGAAATGATGAACCTGCTAATGTTCCTGCCCATCTGGGATGGTCGGATGCCACAGCCGGCCATCTTGAAGCCTCGACCATTGTGGACAGGCAAGCAACTCTTCTCACTCATCATCCCTGGCAACCTGAACCTGGTCAAGACCCACGCCACACACCCAGACGACGAGGACGATGGGCCCTACAAGTGGATCTCCCCCGGCGACACCAAGGTCAGACCCTCCCTGCATGCCATAATATTAGCCCCAGGGGTCAGGTAAGGTCAGGACATGGTAGATAAGGTCATTAGAAACACGACACATAGTAGACAGGAACACAAACAAAATAGCACAGTAGACGTAAGATGTAGTAACAGAGGGAGGTTACCCGAGATGATTTTCGGTAGATGAGGTCAGTGAGGGTATGTGGCCACTAAGGTAACTAACATTAGTTTAATCCTGGATGGGAACAACTTTAGATATCTTAATGTGAAGTTTGTTTATAATATGATTAGGGTAGGTTAGGTTAGGTTAGGTTAGGTTAGGTTAGGTTACATGAAGTTATAAGGAATCAGATGAAGGCAGGCGAGGTCAGTAGTCATCCCAGTATTGCTGGTTGAAACAGGTTTGGTCAAGTAAGGTTACATAAAGCCTTGGTCTATGATACATTATAGTGAACATAGTGAGGTACATTGAGGTGCAGCAGAGTTGTAAGTTAAGCTGGCCATGATGGAGTTGATTATTGTCATTGTTGCATGCAGGTGCTGGTGGAACACGGGGAGCTGATCATGGGCATCTTATGCAAGAAGACTCTGGGGGCGAGCTCAGGGTCGATGCTGCACGTAGCCTGGATGGAGTTAGGTCATGAGATTGCTGGTCGCTTCTACGGTAATATCCAGACGGTTGTGAACAACTGGTTGCTCCTGGAAGGTCACAGCATCGGCATCGGCGACACCATCTCTGACCCCAACACCTACAAGGTCATCCAGGACACCATCAGGAAGGCTAAGGATGACGTGATTGAGGTTATCCACAAGGCGCACAATGATGAACTGGAGCCCACCCCTGGCAACACACTGAGGCAGACCTTCGAGAACCAAGTGAACCGAATCTTGAATGATGCCCGAGACAAGACTGGAGGCTCGGCCAAGAAATCGTTGACAGAGTATAACAACCTGAAGGCCATGGTGGTGGCTGGCTCCAAGGGCTCTAACATCAACATCTCGCAGGTTATCGCCTGTGTCGGGCAGCAGAACGTCGAGGGCAAGAGAATTCCCTTCGGTTTTCGCAAGAGGACGCTGCCTCACTTCATCAAGGACGACTTCGGCCCAGAGTCCCGCGGTTTTGTTGAGAACTCGTATTTGGCCGGCCTCACGCCCTCCGAGTTCTACTTCCATGCCATGGGAGGCCGCGAGGGCCTCATCGACACGGCCGTCAAGACGGCGGAGACTGGCTACATCCAGCGGCGTCTCATTAAGGCCATGGAGAGTGTGATGGTCAACTATGATGGCACAGTGAGGAACAGCGTCGGCCAAGTCATCCAGCTCAGGTACGGTGAGGACGGCCTCGCTGGCGAGTTTGTGGAGTTCCAGAACCTTCCCACAGTCAAGCTCTCCAACCGACGCTTCGAGGACCGCTACCGCTTCGATGTGTCCAACGAACGTTACCTGAGGAAGCTCTTCACGGAGGAGGTGGTCCGGGATATCCTGGGTTCCCCGCCCGCCGTCAGTACCCTGGAGGCAGAGTGGCACCGTTTGCAGGAGGACAGGCGGATCCTACGGCAGGTCTTCCCCAAGGGCGACACCAAGGTAAGGCCAGCGGGGCTGACCAGGACGGTTTTCCCTCCCGGGGTCGTCGGGTGTAGTTTTGGATGTGTTCACTCACCAAATGCTTCCTGCCTGACAGGACCTACGCTTCTCATTGTATATCTTCTCTCACGTTGAACTGCTTACCATGCAAGGAACTTCAGTTAGCGACCTACTGGCCTCAGCTGACGACCTGGGAAATAAAATTGCCGTCGAGGGAAGAACATGGGTAATCATACCCGAGTCTTATGACAGCCTAAAGTAAATTGGTTATCTGTGTTGTTAACTCCTGGTGTACGACGACATAACGACTTTAGAACGACGACTTTACCTCATAAATATGACTTAACCCATTGGGCACTACGGCTTTCCACTTTTAAGTACGATCAATATATTCATCGTACACTATCATAGAGGATAAAGTCCTCGTACTCGAGAGGCTGTCTTATTCAGAGGGTTACAGTCTGTTACATCATAAGAGCTACAATTTACCCTGAAGGTACACATGTTCTTAGAATTTACCTTAAACATCTGAAGTTTATCCATGTCTTCGGGATTTTTCATTTGGACAGGTGATTATAACTTGACAAATGACGGCGTTAATGACTCTGACAGTATTAAAGCCTAAGCGCAAATAACCGACAGTTATATCTGTGTGCGCTTAAATTTTACCCTTCCATACACCAAAACAGCTCAGTAATAACACATTAATTTCTGAAGTGAATATTAACGTAAACTGCTCTAGACAAGTCACCTGGGAGATAGAATTAATGCACGTGGTTAGGAAAATGAACAGTGCAAAAGCAGCTTATCAAAAGTTCACCTGCTATTGAGAATGTTAGAATTTTTATAAACATCAGTCTTATAAGATAGTGGCCGGGAAGGTCAGTAATATCCCAACCAAATCTTGCTGGCAGAACGCACACCAAATGAATGGTGTATGTATACTGTGACCGGACATCCCTAATCAGACGAGGCAATCCCACTTTCAAGCTGCATCTCACTTTTGGAGATAAACTTAATTGTGCCGCACTATCAAAATTTATTCCGGTAAGCAGTATAGCTGCCAAGAACTTGGCTTCCGTTAAGTAAACATTATGTGAAAATTAAGGGCTCTGTACTATTTGGAACTGTAATATCTTCGTTGAGTACGGTAAAAAGCCTTGCTGTCATACAGTATTCTTCATTGTCCTATGTAAACGTTTGATTGGATGACATCTATTTTGGGAATGAAATAATATGAAAATTGATTATTAACTCATGAAACGTGTAGTATAAAATGACAGTATTCAGTATGTAACTACAGATTATTGTGCTACAGTAACTGACTAAAAATATGAAATTAGTTTGCTTATGTGTTTATGCGTTGAGATGTATAGGTGTGTATAATTGCGTGTGTGGATGTGTGTGTATATACATGTGTATGTGGGTGGGTTGGGCCAATCTTTCGTCTGTTTCCTTGCGCTACCTCGCTGACGCGGGAGACAGCGACATAGGTTAATAAATAAAATATAAATAGTTTGCTTTATTTTCTTAGAAACTATTTGTATGCCTTTCAAGTGAAACGTTTATAAAATTGTTCGCTGGTCTATATTTCAGATAAAACAAAGATCCTTCTTAAATGAAAACTATTGAAAACCCATTTTCAGAATTGGTACAAATTTTCACTCATACTGGAACTTTTCACCAAATTTTCGTTTTAAAGACAAATTATTTTAGCTGCTGAAATCTGACCTATGACGGTGATAGAAAAGAAAACCCGATTTTCAAGAAGCATTTGTTATTCTAAATTTAAGCCAGGCTGCTAGTAACAGGTGTATTCTTAACTCACAAAAATGTGCACATTTTGCATGTATTGCCGTTTATGCATATTTGATTTATTTGATGAAATGGAAATTATAATGTTCTTGTTTGTTCCTTGGGTGGGAAGAAGACATGAATGCCACTAATGAGGCGGAAACGGCCGCCATCTTGATTTTAACTAAACAAACAGTAATTGTCAGGTTGGTCACACAGGTGGTGTTGCCCTGCAACCTGGAGCGGATGATCTGGAACGTTCAGAAGATCTTCCACATCAACAAGCGCACACAAACTGACTTGTCGCCCGTGAGGGTGGTGGAGGCCATTCAGACGATGCTCAGCAAGTGCGTCATTGTGTCTGGCAACGACCGCATCAGCAGGCAGGCCAACGAGAACGCCACCTTCCTCTTCCAGTGTCTGGTGAGGTCAACACTCTGCACCAAGAAGGTCTCGGAGGAATACAAGCTTACCACCGAGGCCTTCAACTGGCTCATCGGTGAGATCGAAACCCGCTTCAACCAGGCCATCGTAAGTATTTTTATTCAACAGTTTGATTATTGTGTATTTCAAAAGCCATTCCAAGTGATATATTCAATACTTGACGTTTAACTAACCGGAAATATCGATACTTTGAGCAAGACCGGACTCCGCTTAGTGTGACCTGGCCTCTCTGACCAGACCTGCAGACAAAGTTCACACGTAGGGGTTGTGTCGTCGTGATCAAGGTCGTAACTTATTGCTTAACGGACGTGCTCAATGTTAAATAATATGAGAATGAGACGTTGGTATATATGTAACGGGAAATAAAGCTACCTTCAGCTTTAACGGTGTAAGGTCGATCAGAAACTATGGGATGTGTTATTGCACCGTGACACGCTATAGACGATATTAACACCTATGGGAAGCTTAACGTCGGTAATCATTTGTCAGTCTTTATAAACAAGTTAATGGACACCTTGGGCGACTTCCCACAGAACCATTCCACTTGTTCTTTCCCGCGCAAACCCTCCAGCTGTCATTTCTCCCTCCACAGTTGGTAAGGCTGGTGGGCAACTTGCCATAAGACAGTACGCATGGTACACGAAGATGGTACAAATCCTCAGGCTAGTATATCCGTTCTACACAAGTCCTCAGGCTAGTATCCGTTCTACACAAGTCCTCAGGCTAGTATCCTTTCCACACAAGTCCTCAGGCTAGTATCCTTTCCACACAAGACCTCAGGCTAGTATCCGTTCTACACAAGTCCTCAGGCTAGTATCCTTTCCACACAAGTCCTCAGGCTAGTATCCGTTCTACACAAGTCCTCAGGATAGTATCCTTACCACACAAGTCCACAGGCTAGTATCCTTTCTACACAAGTCCTCAGGTTAGTATCCTTTCTACACAAGTCCACAGGCTAGTATTCTTTCCTTACAAGACCTCAGGCTAGTATCCTTTCTACACAAGACCTCAGGCTAGTATCTTTCCACACAAGACCTCAGGCTAGTATCCTTTCTACACAAGACCTCAGGCTAGTATCCTTTCTACACAAGACCTCAGGCTAGTATCCTTTCCACACAAGTCCTCAGGCTAGTATCCTTTCCACACAAGTCCACAGGCTAGTATCCTTTCCACGTCTTCAGGCTAGTATCCTTTCTACACAAGTCTTCAGACTAGCATCCTCTCCCTACAATTCTTCAGGCTGGTATACTCTCCCCACAAGTCTTCAGGCTAGTATCCTTTCAACACAAGTCCTCAGGCTAGTATCATCTCCCCACAAGTCCTCAGGCTAGTATCATCTCCCCACAAGTCTTCAGGCTAATATCCTCTCCCTACAAGTCTTCAGGTTCCCTCTCCCCACAAGTCTTCAGTCTATCCTCTTTCTACATAATTTCAGGCTAGTATCCTTTCCCCACAAGTCTTCAGGGTAATTCTCTTCTCTGTTAAGACAGGCAAATTTTGTTCCTCCTGCAGGCTTCCCCTGGGGAGATGGTTGGCGCCCTGGCTGCCCAGTCCCTGGGAGAACCCGCCACACAGATGACCCTCAATACCTTCCACTTCGCTGGCGTCTCATCCAAGAACGTGACGCTGGGTGTGCCGCGCCTCAAGGAGATCATCAACATCAGCAAGCGGCCTAAGGCACCCTCCCTTACTGTGTTCTTGGTGGGTGCGGCCGCCAGGGACGCCGAGATGGCTAAGAATGTACTCTGTCGCATGGAACATACTACCCTCAGGAAGGTGAGTTGGTCCAAGCAGGTGTCAGGTGGCCACAATTTTAGGTGCTACCGAGATAAGTGTCAGGTGGCCAAAGTGAGAGGTGCTACTGAGGTGTCAGGTGGCCACATACTGAGAGGTTCTACTGAGGTTAGTGTGAGAGAGATCGGACATGTTTGGTGAGACAGAAGTAGAGATGGTGAGGCTCTTGGTATATGTATGTGCGTTGCCATCATGTCATGACAGGAGACAGAAGTGCAAGAGAGAGGGTGGGCTGGTCCCACATCCACCATATATCATGGCTGGTGACACAAGCACAAGAGGGAGGGTGGGCTGGTCCGGGAGGAACACCTTACCCAGCCAGGAGCAGGCCAAACATACCCAATTGGAAGCCATCTTAAATTCTCCTTTCATGGTTTGTCTTGTGACCCGCCCCCGGAGGTCTAATATCATCCTTACGCTACCCAATCCAGGTGCCGGGTACAATCCCTACCCTACACCGGGACCTGGTACCATCCATACTGTGCCCCAGTATCTGATACCATCCATACCCTGCCCCAGGATCTGGTACCATCCCTACTCTGCCCCAGGATCTGATACCATCCATACCCTGCCCCAGGATCTGGTACCATCCATGCCCTGCCCTAGGATCTGGTACCATCCATACCCTGCCTATACCTTTAACCAATGCCTGCTAGCTGTCATAACTTGGCTCAGACCCTGGTACTGTAGGAAGAGACTACAGGGGCATGACAAAGTCGAGTGAAGCTCACAAATCTTTGAACTTCACCCCAAGACTCATTGACCTACACTGCCCCCCACAACAAGGCCCCATCCTCCTCCTCCCAGCAAGATTTGGTTCCACAGGTACAGTTCTAGCAATCCCCTGTTATAACTTACAATCTGGTATCCCTCATTGGGCCTGGTATTGCCTGACTAGAAATGGCTTTCCTAGAAGGCTTGGTACCACTATACATGTCTGGTCTCTGCAGGTGACCTCCAACACTGCCATCTACTATGATCCTGACCCTCAAAACACTGTGGTGGCTGAAGACCAGGAGTTCGTCAACGTCTACTACGAAATGCCGGACTTTGATGTCTCCAGAATCTCCCCCTGGCTCTTGCGCATCGAACTAGACAGGAAGAAGATGACAGGTATGTTAGAGATGAAGAGCAAGAAGAGAAAAGAGGGAAAGAAATTTAAAGGGAGAATTGATGAGAGAGATGGATGGAAAGACAGATAGACAGAGGTGTGGATATGGTAAATTAGATAAACAGATAGAGATAATGCTGTTTCTACTCATTTTTCCTTGAGTTTCCTAACTTTTTAAAATTAAACCATAGCTCATTACAGGTTACAGGGTTGGCAAAATGATATAGTGAGAAACTAAGTTTTGTAACAGATACCAGTACTTCCAGAACAAGAGATGTCTAGCCCTGGACATGTTGACTTGAGGACCTCTAAACCTGGACCTGCAGGCTTAAGAACCACTGCACTTGGACTCTTACACTCCAGACCTGGACCTGTAAGCTTCAGAACTTACTTGTTTTGAGGCCCTTTAAAGCTGTAGGCTGCAAGACCTCTAAAGCCAACCCCGTAGACTTGGTGCTTCCAGAGGCAGACCTATAGGTTCAAGGACCTCTAAAACTAGACCTGTAGACTTGGGACCTGCAGATCTTTACCTGTAGACTCGAGGACCTCTAGCTAGACTTGGTGATATCTAAACCCAGAAAGCCATTAACCTGGGACTTTTAGGTTCTGGATCCACTCAAACTTAGGACCCCTTGTCAAAGACCTGTGGATACATGGGGCTCTGAGACCAAGATTATAGGGCCTCTAGACTAATGGAAACACAAAGGAACTTATGAAACATCTGTATCTTCTAAGAGCCTTTAAACAAAGAAATCTCGGATCCTATGGATCTTGAAATAGAGAATAAGACCATGTGAAGCTTTGTCACCTTCGCAAAGTTGACCGCCTGCCGTACAGTTCTTGAATACGGGCCCTAGACTTAGGGACCTCTAGACTCAGGGGCCTTTAGATTGAGGATCCTCTATATCCAGGAACTTGGGGACCTCAAGGCCTCTAGGTCCAGAAACATCTAGGCCTGGAGACCTCTAGATCCTGGAACATCTACACTGAGATCTTTTAATAAAGGGACACCAAGACTTTAAGACCTAGGGATAGCTAGCCCTAGAATCAGATACTTCTAGACCCAAAAATGTCGACTTGGGAACGTCTACATCCATGAGCTCTAAACTTAAGTACTTAATTTAATCTATTTTCTCATGTGTGTTTCTTCACCAGATAAGAAGCTGACAATGGAGCAGATCTCGCAGAAGATTAACTCGGGGTTTGGTGATGACCTCAACTGTATCTTCAATGATGACAATGCCGAGAAGCTGGTGCTTCGGATCCGTATCATTGTTGGTGATGACAAGTTAAATGATGAGCCTGAGGAGCAGGTTAGTGTTCCTTTGGATTAGGTAAGCAGATTCCTTTAGCTTAGTTTAGAAGCTGTAGTACATAAGTATGTTCTTTTTGACTATTCTTGTAGCCAGAGGAGCGGGTCACTGTGTCACCTTTGCTTAACCGCGAGTCTTCTAGCTTGCTCATTTATCTGTTTCCTAATGCTGTATGCCATTAAGCTTTAAAGTGAACATGTAGAATCAGGAAACTCACTGAAGCTCGTCACTATATGAGACTTTCATTGTTACACTCCTGTGAGGTGTGTCTCAGGTATAGTCACAGGGTAGATGTGTGTTAGATAGTCACAGGGTATATGTCAATTACAATTACAGTCAAGGTGTGTGTCAAATAGTCATGAGGGAAAGTGTGTCAGGTACAGTAACAGTGAAGATGTGTGTCAAGTACAGTCACAGGGAAAGTGTGTCAGGTATAATCACAGTGGTGTGTGTGTCACGTACAGTAACAAGAAAGGTGTGTCAGCTACAATACAGGAAAGGTGTGTGACAGATACAGTCACAGCAGTAGTGTAGGTCAGGTACAGTCACAGGGAAGGTTTGTGTCAGATAAAGTCATGGTGAAGGTGGGGGTCAGGTAAAGTTGCAGGGAAGGTGTGTATCAGATATAGTCACTGTGATGGTGTGGGTCAAGTGCAATCACAAGGAAAGTGTGCATCACGTGTTCATATGTCTCAGGTTATGCCAGATGAACTGTAATGGAGTGGCATCAAACTGACCTGTATTGATTTCTCAGGTGGACAAGATGGAGGACGATGCTTTCTTACGGTGTATTGAGGCCAACATGCTGAATGACTTGACGCTGCAAGGCATTGAATCCATCTCCAAGGTGTACATGCATCTGCCACAGACTGATGAAAAGAAGCGAATTATCATCAACGAGATGGGGGAGTTCAAAGCCATAGCAGAATGGCTCTTGGAGACAGATGGTACGGCTCTCATGAAAGTACTCTCTGAGAGGAATGTTGACCCAGTTAGGACTTCCTCCAATGACATCCTTGAGGTTTTTGAGGTGTTGGGAATCGAGGCAGTCAGGAAGTGCATTGAGAAAGAGATTAATGCTGTGCTTATGTTCTATGGGTTGTATGTTAACTACCGACACCTGGCCCTGCTCTGTGATGTCATGACCAGCAAGGGCCACCTTATGGCCATCACTCGTCACGGAATCAACCGACAAGATACGGGTGCCCTCATGAAGTGTTCCTTTGAGGAGTCTGTTGATGTGCTGATGGAGGCAGCATCACATGCTGAAGTGGACCCAATCCGGGGTGTGTCAGAAAATATCATGCTGGGTCAAGTGCCCAAGATTGGCACTGGCTCTTTCGACCTAGTGTTAGATATTGAGAAGTGTAAGTTGGGCATGGAGGTGCCTATGCCTGGTGCTATGATGATGCCCGGGACTAGATTCGGTGAGGCATCCCCCTCTTCAGGCATGACACCAGCCCAGACCCCATGGGCCTCTGGATCCACACCATCTATGTCACCATATAGTGGATGGACGTCAGGGGTGGGGAGTGGCATGACCCCAGGTGGTCCAACCTTCTCCCCTGCTACTGTGGGTGATACCCTCGGCCTCTCCCCTGGCTACTCCCCAGGCTTGTCTCCACAGCCAGGCAGCCCAGGTTCCCCGGGTGGGATGAGCCCCTACTTCCCTAGCCCAGCTAGTGCCTTATCCCCATCCTACTCACCATCTTCCCCAGCCTACCAACCCACATCTCCCAGCATGACTCCAGCCTCCCCAGGCTACTCTCCAACCTCCCCAACTTACAGCCCTACCAGCCCTCAGTATTCACCCACCTCACCCCAATACTCACCTACAAGTCCATCGTATTCCCCCACCTCACCCTCCTACAGCCCAACCTCACCTTCCTACTCTCCTACCTCTCCATCATACTCCCCCACCTCACCTTCTTATTCACCTACCTCTCCCTCATATTCTCCCACCTCACCCTCTTACTCCCCAACATCACCATTTTACTCCCCCACAAGCCCATCCTACTCCCTAACATCTCCATTCTAATCACCAACATCTCCATCCTTCTCGCCCACCTCCCCAAGTTATGCACCCAACTACTCTCCATCATCTCCAGGTTACTCCCTAACCAGTCCCTCTTACTTGTCAACCAACCATTCCTGCTCCCTCATGTCTCCACATTGTTCCTCAACCTCACTTGGCTCCTCCCCAACTTACCCACAATACCCACCCACAAGTCACAGATACTGGCCAACCATCCCAATCTGTTCATCAAGTTTATCTTCCTATTCACCCACCTCCCCACAGTACTCACCTGCTCGTCCTACTTACTCTCCCACCTTCTCATTCTACTCTCCAATTTTGCCAAGATATTCTCTAACTTGCCCGAACAATTCCCTAGCATTCCTTGAGGACTCACCAACAACAGTGATGCACGATCCTACTAGTCCTAAGTACTTGCCAATTTCCCCACCATGTAGCCCAGGCAGCCCAACTTCCCCTGCATATTCTCCAAGTCTGCTCAAGGATGATAAGGGACAACATAAGAAGCAGAAAAGGAAATCAAAGTGATGAGCAAATTGAGAGTCCTCGTCTTTCAGTGTACGTATGTACACAAAATATACTGGAAGTTACAATCTCTGAAAATTCTTTTGTTTGGCCAGAAATGTCCATCACAGATGCCGTGATGTAAAGCTTGTCAGTAATGGTTGTGGGAGAATGTTATCATGTATTACCATATTATTATTATTATTACTATTATTATTATTATTATTATTATTATTATTATTATTATTATTATTATTATTATCATTATCATTATTATCATTATCATTATTATCATT
>JAUTXX010000013.1:553053-568657 GCA_032273605.1 Panulirus laevicauda
GGCCATTCTTTCGTCTGTTTCCTTGCGCTACCTCGCTAACGCGGGAGACAGCGACATAGGTTAAAAAAAAAAAGAAAAAATTAATTTTTATCATATCAAGCAAGTAAAGTGCATGTGCAAGTAGGAAGAGAGGAGGGTGAATGGTTTCAAGTGAAGATGGGTATGTAGCAGGGGTGTCATCATTGCTGTTTAATCTGTTTATTAACGGGATGGTCAGGGAGTTGAATGCAAATGTCTTAGAGGGAAGGCAGGTGTACCCACTTAGCCACCATTACCTATGACGAGATTTTGTCACGATGGTGCTCACAGCACAACTTGTTTGCTTGTCACCTCTCCACTCAACATATATCCTACATCTGTTTCAGCAACCCATCTACTGGCAGTCATCTATTTAGGGCTCATTTGGTCTTGTCTTCAACTTGTTCACCATTTCCCATATTAGCAAGGTAATGCGAGGAACATACAAAGAAATGCCATATTCACTTACATCCATTCTCTGATGAGTGATTAGGTGATGTACAAGAAAGTAGTAGGAGGTCAAGATGGGTTGGAAAAGAGTGCAAATGAGGGGTGAAAGAGTATTAGCAAACCTTAGGGAGGATAATAAAATGTTTTAGGTGGTGAATAGTTTAAGAACAAGAGAATAAATGGGAACATCAGTTGTGTTTGTTTATTTCTTCATACCACAAAGCTTAGGAACTCTTTATCTTTACATGTCTGTCATAACAACTAAGACATGTCTCTGTTTAAAAAGCAAGTTTTCCATCTCTTGAAAAGATCAAAAAAATAATTTTACCTCCATTTTTTCAGCATATTCTTATTTTTTATTCAAGGCCTAATCTTGATGAGGACTTCTTTTTATGACTAACTTTTGGTATTAAAAAAGGAAGATTCACACAGGTCTTTTCATGTTATTATGAAAAAATATCATAGATTTTTCTTTTAACAGGACTGGGACCAACAGAAGGGTGAACATGTCAAGCATTATCGCATCAAAGTAACAGACACAGGGGGTTATTATATTACTTCTTCGCAAGCCTTCCGGACGCTCAACGACTTGGTTGATGCTTACAAAAGTGAGTATGAACAGCCTTTGACTTCATTAACTTTAATTTTTTAGGCAATGCAGGTAACTGAGTAGCCTAGGTGGCCCACAGACACATTGTTGTGTGAAAAAGCTCTGGTCTCTTTGTTACTGATGTTCTCTTTAAAGTTTATCTTTGTTTGGGAGAGGGCGTTAAAGTTTTTGGTGCATCGAAGACCATGTGCAAGAAGAAGTCATTGTCAGTTTGGACAAAGATTGATGCAATATGTTTGAATATTTAGTATCTCTGACATTGTTATATGGATGTGAGTCTTGAGCCCAGAATGCAAGTATGGAAGAGGATGGACATGTTTTATGAGGATATGAGTGATGGGTTGATTGTGTAAGGAACAACAAAGTAAGAGAAAGGTGAGGTAGTAAACCCAGTCTAATTGAAGGAGCTGATCATAGTGTGCTGAAATGGTACTGACATGGAGAGGGTGAGCAAAGAAATATTAAAATAATCAATGTGTCAGAAGTGGAAGGAGTTGTGTTGGAAAACAAAAAAGAGATGGAAGGATGGAGTGAAAGAGGCTTTAGGGTACTGGAGCCCAAACATTCAGGAGGGAGTGAGAGAATTGCATAGGATAGGATAAATTGGATTGATGTGGTATACAAGGGTCAATCTATTGGCAAAAGACTGAAGCAAGGCCTATGAAGCATTGAAGTTAAGCCTTGAGGGAATAATCTTTGGAGCTTGGATGTTGATGGTAGGCTCTAGTTCTGGTGCATTTTAACCGTGCATGAGAGCTAGGAAGTGGATGTTTGTAAATTAGCTGTTATTTGTGTGTTCCTAATGCAGGAGGAGCAGTTGTTTATTAGAAAATTATATAACATGTCCCTTGTTTAAGTCTTAAAATAATGAGTGAATTATAAGTTCATTCTTCTAAATCTTTCTGTCCATACCTATTCTAACATGATACCAGTGAAGATATATTTTATTCTCTTGCCATGCCCATTTTTCTCACAAACAAATGCATTGCAAATATATCACTGATTATTCAATAAAAAGTTAGGAATTACGATAATGCACACATGACAGTTTGTTGTGAATCATTGTACCCACAGTCTGTAGTGTACATAGTTGCCAGATTTACTTTTTGAATTTACTGTACTAAAACTAGATTTCTTATACAACCATTGCACAAAATGTAAACATTGTGCAGTACTGTATTGAATATTAACATAGACTATATTGGGCATTGAATTAAGAAATTAAAAAAGAGGTTCTTACTGTTGTAAACTTGCATTGAAATGCTTATCCATTCATATTTTGTATGAATGTAAATGCTGTATTATTCATCCATCCAACATAGCATTCGTCTGTGTATGCATTTGCATTCATTATAAACAAGCAAATAATGATTCTCCTCCAAGATGAGTTTGAGTAAGTATCGAAGACTTGACTTTGTAAAACTTTACTAGAACCCTGCTGAAATTATTAAGAAGTGCCCAGCATTTAGTAGTTGTGAAAGTGATATGTAAAACTGGATTTGTTATTGTGATATAATAGCTGACAAAGCTTTTTTTTTTTTTAGTAGTAGAACACTTTATTTTGCCGTATGGTAATAATCTTCAGTGTTTTTAATTGAAACACAAAACAGCATATGATAAAATACATCTGAAAATATTCTTCAGGAATGTATCCCCATTTTATGATATTAAGTCCTTGGTAAAGTTGGCTTTGTTTAAAGTAGTATTACTTAAAGTAGCTCTTTTCAGGAATGCATTCCCTACACACCCAGCTCATTCCCTTCAGTCATGCTGAATGAACAGTCACTCCTATTGAACAATACACCAACCTATCTGGGCATTACATATGATACACACACGATATTCTCTTCTCAGCCTTAAACAGTACACAAATTAGATGCTCATTGAACACTAAATGGCATCAGATATAGACAAGAAAATGAATTTCTTGGAATTCTCTGCACACAATTCATCCACTCCACTTGAAATGTATCCTCTCAAAAGCAAATGTAACAAAGCTGCAAACCACACAAAAAAGAGACCCAGAACAACATTGGCAGGCTAGGACCCAAATCACTCATACTCCTTCCCTGTTGGTACTGCCCACCTACTTCTCTTTTTTTCTTTAATTAGCTCTTTAATATCCTCTTCCTACCATTCTTTCATTACTCTTTCTCATATGCCCACATCCTGTCTTTCGCATACCTCACACTTCATCCATACATGTAAGCCCTACTTCCCGAAGTACCCTCCACTTCCCACCCACTACCCAAGTCTCATTTCCATTTCCTCTCACCTTGTGCCATTCTTGAGTAGTCTCTCTTGGTGTCTCTGAGCAGAAGCCTCTTTTTCAAGCTCTCATTTTCACCACCACTTTCCCACCCATGTTGTTTACTCTTTTTCATGAGCTGCTACAAAATTTCACACTCTATTCCACCAAGATGTGATCAAACATCCCATGATTCATCCTGGTATGGAGGCCTTACTTACACATCTGGGGTGGTTCTAGCTCTGCATCCTTACGTGATAGACTTGAGTCAAAAGTGGTGTGACTTATGAACTCTCCCAGGCTAACTTCAAGACTTTACGCTCTTGCCATACATTGCAGTGTTGGTTCACTTTCCTTCATTTATAAGTATTACTTTGGTTTTTGGCTTCTTGTGTGCCCCGACCACTAGCTAGACCATGCAGTACTCAGCATGCTGCTGCATCACATGATTACTGTGTGGCCATCAAGAACTCAATGGTGGGCAGTTTTGATAACTTCTTTCTCTGTACAATGAAGCTTTGGAAGTGTCTACCTTCTCATGTCTTTCTCAATAACTATGACTTGGCACATTTTAAAAGACAGGTTTTTCACTTTATCCAAAATTATTATATACTTTCCCTTGTCTTTTCTTTTTCCCTTTCATAATTCACTGTGCATTTCAATTAAGGCCCATCCTTGATGTTGACTTTTGACCGAGACTGGAGCCTTCAACATAAAATGACTCCCATTTTTGGATCATCACATCCAACAATTACTACTTTATGCATGTCATTCAGTACTTTATCCCATTGACCCCTACTCACAACTAACAACTTTCATCCAGGTATACTTATTCTTGGAATCACCAGTCCTCCACAAACAAAATTTGACAAACTGTAGACCATTTTCATTTACGCCAGATAACCCATTTCCTTATACCTTCAGTTGCCACATCACCTTCACTTGCATTCAGATTTTCCAGGAATAAGACCTGATCTCTTGCACAGAAATTGCCAAAGCACCAACTCAGCTCATTAAAGTTTTGCCTCTTCTTTACTCCTTTCACTGTGAGGTTGCATTAGCACTTACAATCACGCACCTCTCTTAAGCTCCTAATTTTTTATGATTCCCATGTAGCAAGATAGCATCAGAAAGAGGTGAAGAATAACCTCACTTGCTCTGATCAACTCAAAGGCTGTAATGTATAATACAAAGGACTTCAAAGAAACAGCAACAGACCATTGTGTTCTTTTGAAATGCACCGAAGTGCACCAAAACCAGAGCCCTCTATCCACAGCTAAGCCCCACAGACCTTTCCATGGTTTCCATTGAACACTTTATGCCCCATGGTTCAGCCCACTAACAGCACGAGCACGTTACTCTTTGCACACCACATTGCTCCAGCTCATTCTATCCCATGCATGCCCCTCACCCTGCATGTTTAAGCCCCTACAACTCAGTACATCTTTAATTCTGTCCTTCCATTTAATTATAGGTTTACCCCCCTCGTTCCCTCCACTTCTGACAAGTGTACCCCTCTTAGTCAGTCTCTCCTCATTCATTCTCTCCATATATCCAAACCATTTCAGCACATACTTTTCAGCTTACTCAACATACTCTTCTTACTATCACATCTCCCTCTTAAAGCAATGAAAATCCAGGGCATAAGTGGGGAGTACATCAAAACACTCCCTCTTCCTCCAATAGCTAAACTGCTGCTGAGGTTGGTTCATGTTATATGCCAGCACGTCTCCCAGTTGCTACTGCTCCCTAGAGGATGCCAACTAGTGGACACCAACACTATTTTAGGTGGGGTAAAGCGATTGGCATCAGTGTAATTGCCACAGGCCCATTCGTGCCAACTTCATTGGTGGGCACAGTATATATAATGTTAGGAGACTCAACCTTTAGTATTGCCATAAGCAAGAATTTATCTTGGACAGTGCCATGTCATTGTCAGCAGACTGAAATAAGTAGTGTTATCAAGAACCTTCCTACCCCAAAAGGGCCATGTTTAGCTTACTCCCATGTAGAGTTTGGCCATGAAGTTGCAGGATTTTCATAAAAGGTGTCCTGGGGTTTTCTGTGATAATGCTGATATATTGATAATCCTGTATGAGTTTATACAGAGGTTTTCTTACTCTTCATCTCCTTCCACAGAGAACAACTATGGGCTAGCTTGTCTCCTACAGTATCCTTGTCCCCGTCCACAGCCCCAGAAGTGGGACTTGTCGCGAGAGACAAAAGATCAGTGGGAAATAGACCGATCTGTCCTTTCTATGGTAAAAAAATTGGGGCAAGGTTCCTTTGGTGAAGTTTGGCATGGTGAGTCATCTTTATATATGTTGTTAGAAAAGGAAAACTAACTTCGTAGTTTGTTGCTGAATACTTGTCCAACATTATGAAAAACAATCATATAGATAGTTAATAAGAACTTGAATTTATAGAATTAATTTTCTTAACAGGAATGTGGAATAATTCAGCAGAAGTAGCCATCAAGACTCTTAAACAGGGAGCTATGAGTCCCTCAGCCTTCCTTGAAGAAGCAAGAATCATGAAAAAATTACGGCATCGTAACATACTCGTTTTGTATGCTGTCTGTACCAAGGAGGAACCAATCTTGATTGTCACTGAATATATGTGTAATGGTGCTCTTCTAGACTTGCTCAGGAATGAATGCGAACGCAACTTAAAACTCAATGACCTTATATATGTGGCTACACAGGTTTGTCATCTTATTTTGACGAAACTCACATCAACATAAGATAACTGACTTATTTATATGTAGATTCACTGGTTGAATAGAACATGAGCTATATAAAAAATTTTATTCTGTCATTGGAAAGATCACTTAATACTCACATTCAAATAACACCATAAGTAGGTATTCAAAGCATCAGTAAAAATCACAGTAGGTAGACACATTAGATAATGGTAGTTGGTAGCAGCAGTTGGAGAAGCCTCTGAAAACAATGCACTGGAGTTGCCCTCTGCCAGTGGCCTGCTAAGGGTGAGACACAAAGGGCTAAGAATGGCACTGAAGCTCTTTTGCCATGGCCACCCCCTTGAGGGAATAGGCATCAGAGATATAGATAGATAGATAGATAGATCTGATTGCAAACACCACCTGTTAGGAAGGAAAGTTGAAATTGGGGAGCATGGAGATCAAACCTTAGTGCCATACCGTATTAGAAACTTGTGAGGTATCTTTCGTTACAACCTAGGATTCATCAGAGTATCCCATAATTGATTTGTAATTATATAAACGTAGGACCTCTTTTTAAGGGGCTCCTGCAGCTTCAAGGCTGTAGCAGTAAAATTATAGATTAATTTGAAAATTTGAAATATGAAGTTTGTTAATGAGAATGCACCTATTTTCATCTGCTGTTAATGATACAACCTTGCTAAAGGTGACTTTTGTATTTTCAGTTTAGTCTCATACAAGAGGAGTCCAGTAGCACTGAATTTCTCATGAATTTATACATAGTTGTTAATTATAGAACCCTTGGACTTCACTGAACAGCTGTGGCATCAAAACAGAACAGAACTTTTAATTGATTTAACTGCATCATCTTTCTGAGCCATTTCCCTCTGGCATTTGTTTTTTGCTGTTTTCTTGAGATTTTCAGTTCCACTGGAAATTTTTCACTTGGTGTATTCAATTTTGATGCTCAATAACTTGTTTCTAGTTGTTCATATTCTGTTTCCCAGTAATTCAGAGTTAAACCCACCCTTTTGTGGTGTAGGAATTTTTCATTGAAGGATCATTATAGTGATGAGATTATTTACTACAACCCTTACTCAGGGAAACAATGTGTTGATGTTCTTGAACATAATAACTTGTTTTTTTCAGGTTGCTGCAGGAATGGCATATCTTGAAAGTCTACAGTTATTACACCGAGATTTAGCTGCTCGTAATGTATTAGTTGGTGAATCTTTGCTGTGCAAAGTAGCTGACTTTGGCCTTGCAAGAATAGTTGAAGGCGAAGATTACTGCCCTAGCACCTGTGAGTTACTCCATATTTTTTTCTTTAAGTAAAACCTGGAATGAGGATGTTCACTTTAATGTTGTCTGTTTTTTTACTTTTCATGTAGGTGAGGAGTACTCATTACTTTAAACTTTGTAAAACAGACTGGCTAAGTGCTTCCTGTGTGAAACATTCATTATCATGAAAAAAAAAAGAGTATGTATTTATGCAAAATGCAAGTATCTCTATCCCAGAAGAGAGGGCTTCAAGGGAGGAAAGCTCATTTCTATGAATTTGGTTGCAGATTCAAGTGAGAAACTACAGGTATTGGTGTCTGAGTTTGGGAAGGTGTGTGAAAGGAGAGTGTTGAGTGTAAATATCAATAAAAGTAAGGTTATTAGGTTTAGCAATGCAAAGAGACAAGCTAGTTGGGATGCAAGTTTAAATGGAGAAAAATTGGAGACTTTAAAGTGCTTTAGTTAGCTATGAGTGGACACGACAGCAAATGAAACCATGGGAAGTGGAGATGAGTCATATGATGGGTGGGAGAGCAAAGGTCATGTGAACACTGAGGAATATGTGGAAAGAGTTCATTATCTGGAAGGGTGAAAATGAGTAAGTTTGAAGGTATTGTAGTCTCGTCAATTTTGTATGGGTGCAAGGCATGGGCTTTAGATGAGAATGTACAGTATATGGTGCATGCATTGGAAATGAAATGTTTGATTACAGTATGTGATGTGAGGAGGCTTGATTAAGTGAGTAATGGCAGGATAAGAGAGATATATGGTGATAAGAAGATTACAATTGAGAGAGCTGAAGAGGGTGTGCTGAACTAGTTGGACATGCAGAGAGAAGGAGTGAGGACAGGTTAACAAAGAAGATATGTGTACCAGTTTTGGAGGGGTCATAGAGAGGGGTAGACCAAATTTGAGATGGTAATATGGAGGGAAAAAGATTTTGAGTGCTTGGGGCCTGAACATTCACGAGGGTGAAAGCCATGCCTGGATACAGTGAATTAGAGCTCTGGCCTGTGTGCTACCAGTGGATTGAACTAGTGCGTATGAAGCAGCTGACAGAAACCATCATTGACCTAGTTATGTACAGAGTGCTGTGGTTTCAGTGCATTACACATTACAAAAAAAGTTTACCTAAATAACAATGAAAACAAAGGAAAAAGAAAAAAAAAGAGATGAATGAAACACTAAGTGAGTGACGGCTTTCAGCTTCCTGGGTCATTCTTTATTTGTGATGTTTCTGTGAGCCATTGCATAGGATTTTGGTGCCATTTCCTGCTTGGGAGAGGTTCGGCAAACTGCTTTGGATGTACAATTGTTTTTTTGTTTTTTGACAGCTTTGGACTATACTATCATTATATTTTGCGTAAAGATGGAATATCTTGTATTATATCTAGGCTTAATTTGTGGCCTAAGGGTTAATTACTAGGTAGACTGACGTTATATTTAGGCTTTGAGAGGTTTTACTGTGCAATCACGTAATGAAACAGTAAGTGCAAGAGATGTTGAAATATGAAAGAATTTTACAGATCTTTCATAACCTTCCTGGTAATGTAGTGTTAGAAATGTATTTTTTGTTAGATGTTTATACTACATGTGAATAATGATATCTTTTTTCTAGGTAACAAATTCCCTGTAAAATGGACAGCACCTGAGGCAATGTTGTACAACCGCTTCACTATCAAATCAGATGTCTGGTCATTTGGAGTGCTTTTGTATGAAGTCATAACATATGGTGCTAATCCATATCCAGGTATGACATTGTTTGTAGTGAGTATAGTTGGCTTTAAAGATGTTTCTCTGCATTTTGATATGACAAATTCTATTTTCAGTAAAGGGTGATGAAAAAGCCAGGTACAGTAGTATCTTTTTATATGCCTTTTATCATTGATGGTTACTCCTTTTATGTTCCTGTTGTTGCTGACAAGCAGTTCAAGTGACACATGCTTTTGCTAATCTTCCCTGTTGATGCTTGTACTATAATTTGGAAATTGATCTACCTGAATTGAAGAGTTAAGCTATCTCCAGTTGACTAGCTTCTGAATTCAATCACTGAAAATTCAAGTAAAATCAACTGGTCTTGCTTTGCTTTTGCACAGTGGCAGTATAACCAGTGAGGTCAGGAGGTGCTACTATGTAGGAGAGCTCAGTTATTGGGAAAAATTAGAATTCAGTACCTTGACAAGATACTCTAGTTTCTTAGAGAATCCAAGCCTCACCCCACCTTCTCATGGTGATTTCAGTAATACACCCTTGGGGATGGAACTGAAGGGGGATGCATTGCCCGATTTCATCAGGGCAGTAGTTTTTAAAACAAACACTTGAGTGTAACGAAATTTAAATTTTTTGGACACTCTAGAACCCTGCTGCCTCTGGAAAACATTGTGCTGGAGTTGCCTTCTACCAGTAGCCTGTCAAGGGTGAGGCCCTATAGTCTTAGGAAGTGGCACTGAAGTCCACCGTCTATGCCCAGGAGTAAAAGGGACAAGCACTTGAGGATAATGGCTCTGAATGTTAATGGGATGACTGGGGAGGATAATAGAAGAGAGGTTTTGTGGGAATTTAAAAGTTATAGTTTGTTAGTGCTGGGGATTGCAGAAACCCATGTCCTTGGTCAGGGTGTATGAGTGAAAATGGAAACAGTAGTACGGGTTGTGGGTAGGCATAGAAGGAAGATTAGTATGAATGGCAGTGATTGAAAATTATTATGGAAGAGGGAAAGAAGGATTTGCAATTGTGCTGTTACCAAGAGTTTGGGTGGGTGCTACAGAACATGGATGGCATGGAGTAAGAATAGTGTGGGTGAAAGGAAGGGTTAGAATTGTGAAGTATGCACAGGCAGTTGTAATGTGCTTTTGATTGAGAGGACTGTGCAAGTATGGATGAATGAGGCTTTTCTAGAAAACTTTGAATATTGTATGAATGGATTTGAGAAGTTGAGAAAGGTGGTTGTAATAGTTGATAATAATGCGAGGATGGGATGTGATGAAATTGGCATAATAGTAGATGGGGAATGACTTGAGTAAACGAGAATGGAATTCATCTTGCAGTGTCTGTGCTGAGAATGGATTATTCTTTGCAAAGTTTTTTTTTTCATCACAAAATGATCCATATATATGTGGTTGAGAAATAATGAAAGGGTTTTATTAACTTTGTGGTAGTGGGTGAAAGTTTGAGAGGTCACTCATTTTTGGAGAGTGACCATTTTGCAGTTCTTGTGGAGTTATAACATAAGGAAGAATGGTAAAAAGTGCTTTCAGATGGAAGGATGAACAGAAGCAGTGAGAAGAGTATGAAAGAGCTGGCAGAAAATTTAGATGAAATTGCAGTAAATGTAGGGATGCAGTCAGGTGTGAATGAGGTGTTTAGAATGTTTAGAGAAAGATTGTGAAAGGTTGTAGAGTTAGTAGTTGGATACAAGGTTGTGTGATATGAAAATAAAAGGGGAAATGTGCAGTGTATGAATGAGATTAAAAGTGCTGCTGAAGAGTAAAAATAGACGTGTTAGATTGCTCAAAAGGAATGTACCGGTGGAAGTTCAACAAAGGAGGAGGGAAGAATATAAGTTGGGTAAGCAGAATGTTAAGAAGCTAATAGAAGAAAGCAAAGAAAAAATATATGTAGAGTTTGGAAGGAAGTTGAATGCAAAGTTTAGGTAAAATAAGAAATTGTACTGGAAAGAGGTGAAAAGAAGAAAGATGGATGTATGTAAAAGTGGAAGTGAAAGGAAGATAGAAAGAGGATTTTGAAGAACTGATGAATGTGGGAGAAGGTAAGGTAGCAGTTGTTAGATTCATGGGCATGGAGGATGGAAGGAAAAGGATACGAGTGCAGGGGCCTATAACAAGAAGGGAGATGAAATGGGTAATAATGACATTGAAGTTAGGAAAGGCACCTGAAGTGGATGGGATTATGGCTGAAATGCTGAAGTATAGAGGAGAAAGTGTATGGATGTATTTCAGGTGTAATTTAGCATGGAAGCACAAGGTTGTACCCGAGGATTTGACGAAAGCTAATATTGTTTCTCTATTCAAAGGAAGAGGTGCAAAGGATCTATGTAGCAGTTGTAGGGGATTAAGTATTTTAAGTATACCAGGAAAAGTGCATGCAAGCGTGTTGATTGATAGTGATGGAAGTGACTGAATGGAGAATGAATGAGGAGCAAAGGGATTGCAGGAAAGGTAGGAAATGTGTGAATCAGATTTTTACAGTGAAAATGACTGTAGAGAAGTATCTAGCAAAAAGTAAGAAGCTGTATGCAACTCTTAGGATTTGGATGGTGTGAAAACCTTCTACATAGGAGCAATTGCATGTATGAGTGAATGGAGAGTTGAGAGAGATTCAGTATACATATAGGTGTGAGGCAGGGGTGTGTGATATTACCATGGCTTTTTAACATATATGTGTGTGGATGGAGTGATCAGAGAAGTGAAAGCTAAACTTGGGAATGGGAATGCAGAGATGGAGTGTGGTAGTAGGGTATGATGGTTAGTGACAAGCATGTTTGTGGGTAATACTTTGTTGTTTGCTAGGAGTGTAGAAAAGATGCAGAAAGTTTTATGTTTCATGATATGTGTAAACATAGGTGATTGAAGGTAAATGCAATTAAAAGTAAAGTAATGGTGTTTGAAAGTAAACTTAGTGAAAATGTAGATGTTTTTGTTTTGAAAAATCCTTTTGAGTGAGAAAGTAAAAGTGTACTAAACTGTGTTATAAATATGGAGGAAGAAAGACTGGAAGAGTTGGTAGCTATCTTGCATAAGTTTGGTGATATGAAGGGAGAGATAAAAGAGAGAGAAGCACAAGGTAGCATTGTCACTGGGTCCTTAATGAAGGGTAGAGGTGTAAGCATGGAAGTGAAGAAAGGATTAATGAATAGAATAGTACTCCTGACTGTGACCTGTGAAGCTGAAACATGGACATACGATGGGTCACAGAGGTTAGGAATCCAGGTTGTGGAAATGAGCTATTTGAGAGGAGCATGTGGTATGACTAGATATAATGGAGAAAGAAAAGAGGGGATGTATGAGAGATTTGATATTGCTGAGATTGCAAAAGAAATGAATTATGAAGTAGTAGAGTGGGTGAAATGTAATACTTTGGGGTGCTTTAAGCAAGGGGAAAAAATGCAAGAAGGGAAATTTCCAAGGAAACTGCAAGATAGTATGGTGAAATGGGTCGGTGTGAGAGGAAGACCACCTGTGACATAGGTAGAGTGGAAGAGTACTGGGAGAGAAATAAAAGAATGTGTGGAATGTTGTATATGAGGGAGGCATGTAAAGACAGGGATACATAGAAACTCTTTTACCATGGCCACCTCCTTGACGGGAGTTCCTGAAGGGAATGGTCGTTGGAGTGTAGTGATCATCACCTCCATAGTCTTTGTATACATTTTAGGATCAGGAATAATTAAGAATTTTGGGTGAATAAATGTTTAAAGCTTTCATATACTCAGCCTTTAAGTTTTTAGGCCAGTTTGGTAATGTAAACAGTGAACATTTCTTCAAAGGATGTAGGGATGGGACAGCCAGGGTATGTATCATGAAACGTAGCATGAAATTTTTGAAAGAGACTTGAGAAAGTACTTTTATAGGATAGAAATGGTGGATGAATGGATTAAAATGACGAAAAATATAATTAATGCAGACAATATACAGAAATTTAAGAAGTTGTATGATAGAAAATGTTCGAGACAAAGCTCCATGTGTATAGAACAAAGAGAAGGCCCAAAGGAGGTCAGCATGGATAGTACCAGTTTCTAAGTGCTGAGTATCTATGAAAAGTTAATGGAAAGAAGAATAAGGGATGATGTCATATGTCATAAGACATTAGATCAGTTTGATAATGACAGAAGTGAACAGTTCTTTGAAAGGTATGAAGACAGAACTACCAGAGGCAGTAACTTGAAATTAAGCACGAATTCTACTTGAAAAGTTGTGGAAGAGTAGCGGAAGAATGTAATAAACTAAGTGATGAAATGAATGATGATAATGTATAAAAGTTTAAAAAGTTGTACAGTAGTAAAGTTCATGAGATGTGACCATGTAAGCATAGTTTTTTACAAATAGATTTTTCCATAAATACACATATATGTATATCGTGCAGTGGTGTGTTACTAATATCCACTTGCTAGAGGCTACACTGCAAGTGAAAAGTCACATTTGGCAATGCTGTATCATTGAGTACAGTCTAGTCAAAGAGTGTCTCACTTCAATGGAATCTGTATTTCCCTGCTACTGGAAGTAATGCAGCCTTGGTTTGCAGGAGCCTTTAGAAAGGTCCAGGGTAACACCAGGATTCTTTCATAGAAATTGTTCCTGGGGTATTTATTGATTAGAAAAGGTATATATACTCTGCTATGGAATGTGGATTCAAGCTCTTATTTGATTACTCTGAGTTGATTATCATCAGAATGCTAAAGCATTATTATAGCTAAAGACAACAAAATCATGTGAGCGTCTGTGCCAGAGGCACATGTACATAATTTTCAACGTATAAAAGATGAATATTGCTTACCTTTATTACCAATAATCAAGCATCTTTTCACAAGCTGCCATTTATGATTCATACATCTGCTTTATCATCTATGTTTTGCTTGCTTTTGCTCTGTTTTTCGCATTGCTTTCTTTGCTTTTCAGGGATGAACAACCGAGAAGTGATAGAGCGAGTGCAAGCAGGATACCGGATGGCCAAACCACCTCGATGTCCAGATGAATTATACAAAGCCATGCTTCACTGCTGGGACAAGGATCCCGATCACCGACCCACCTTTGACTTCTTGCATCACTTCTTCGATGACTACCAGGTGTCCTCCGAAATACCCTATCGCGACATCCACGACTAATAACAACATGACCCCTGCCTGACCTCCACCCTCTAATTCAGACCCTCCCAGGCCAGGACAACCTGGGTAAAAGACAGTCAGTAAGTTTTTGTAATTGGTCACCCAGAATAAGTAGCTGGGTAAGGTTCATAAAGTGAACCCTAAAAAGTAAACTTAACTTTTTATATGGTGGAGGGTAGCGGTAACTAGAGACACATTTATTCACATTATAAACATCTCCCATGATTTGATAGTTCTGTGATGAGGATGTGAGTCCTTGTCATATTAGTATCATATTAAATGCATGGGGCTTTCAAGTGATTTATTCCCACAAATTGCTTGAAATTAACTGAAGTACTGACAAGTCTTTGTAATTCATTTCTCTTGCCATTTATTGGTGGTTATTGATATAATGCATATTAAGCCTAAGTGGAGATTTGATATTACAACAGACACAAAGATAACCATTTACACAGCCCTGAAGTAGTATTAGCATCACTGTACACACCCTTTTCCTGCACCTTACCATATCCCACACTTGCACCTTTTTTGCAGTTGTCATTCTTTATGGCTCAGTTTTATGTAGTATCTTAGCAAGACTGATTTTCTCATATGAAGAAAATTGGTCTTCTTTGATAATCGTATATTAGTATAACTGAATTTATTTACATTACTAAAAATAGGCTTTTGATGAATGTATAAATGATATGGTTTACATGTAATGATTTTCACAAAACGTATTATCAGTGTATGTTTTTTTATTGTGTCACCCTGCTTTGAATATAGGAATTGGCATACTTTTGAAATATAAAGAAGTATTCTTCATTCTCCATCAGAGTATGTGCTGTATGACATAGATATATATTTTTAGGTTTCGTTAATATGCCATTGACTAGTAAAATAGGCTGATTGGTAAGATATGCACATCATGGCAAGCAGACATTATTGCTTGGCTTCCTATTAGGGTGTTGTGGGAGCTGCAGATGTCCAGGGTGTAGATGGGAGGGTGTGACTTGTGTTTGTCTGAGAAGTGTGGCTTCTCATGAGTGTGTGTATGTTGGGTTGGAGTTTAAGACTGAGTAGGGAGGGTTGTTATTTAATCCTTGTTGAGTTATATCAGTTTGTATTTGTTTTGTCAGTGTTATATGTATTTGTTGGGGGTGGGGAGGATCTGTGAATATAAGTTGTTGAAATGAGAGGCAGGGGTAAGCTTATATTGCTGCTTGGGTGTTGAAGGTTAGTTATCAAGTACTTTGGGTGGGAGGGGTCTTGTACTGTCACATAGAAATGATTGTTGAGCATGTTCAGGTGGGATTGTGTGGGAAGGATCTTTTATTTCATTGTGAAGGTGTTGAGTGTTTGTGGTTGCTAGGCAACCAGGAATTGTTCTGAGTGCACAGTTTTGTGTAGTTTTTTTTGTTTTATATGTCTTTTTGAGGGTGTAAAAGCAGGCAGGTGAGGCACAGTATAGACTGGAACAGATTAGTTGTCTGA
>JAUTXX010000013.1:575377-591148 GCA_032273605.1 Panulirus laevicauda
CCTCCTCTCCCCCTTCTTTTCTTTAAGGGGGGGGGAGGAGAAAGGTGGTGGGGAGGGGGGAGGAGAGGAGGAGAAAGGTTGTGGGGATGGGAGGAGGAGGGGGGTATATGGGGGGGTCAACCAGTAAGGAGGGGTGTGGAGGGGTAGGGGGGGGAAATTAAGTGGGGGGTAGGAGGGAAATTAAGCTGGGGGAGGGGGTTAGGAGGGAACTTATCTACGGGAATTTTGATTACTCTTGATTGATGAAGGAGGGTAGCCATGTTGTCTTCAATGATACGTTGTGTGTGTGGAGAATGCTCGCTCGCTCGCTGACTCCCCTCCCCCTTATCGGTGGCTTTATACAGAAATATATACGTATGTATGTACGAATACAGTGCATATGAACGCGCGTATGCGTATATGTGAAGAGGATAAGAATACGCTAATTGCGTATATTTAGGGGTCGTTCCGTTTGGCATATGCGTATATACGATGGCGTGAGCGACTTAATGTATGCCAAATGCGTAAGTAAACAGTAGAACTCAGGAAAGAGTTATTATGAATGAGTGCTGCCGCGGGTGTGACGTCACGACTCGGAAATGGATCGGCTGGTGTGACGTCACGTGGAGGAAGGTTCCCAGTACCTGGGAAAATTCGTCCCGAGGCTCGGGGGTCCAGCCAGCCGCCTCCATTTTTGTCGTAGGATGGGTAAGGCCATGCTCATCTCCTCGTATCCTCGGAGGTATTAAGACTCGAAACAAACTATAGTTATTTTAGATTACATTAAGAATAAATAACTACATTACAAATACATATGATAGAAAGAAGAAGAGAAAAGTAAGCTTAGGTATAAAAAGTATTGGAAATGACAGGCCGGGATTGTAGTGTGTTCTGGGGTTAAAAAAAAAATTTTAGGAGTTCCCTTCCAGAGGTGTCACAGAAAACGGGTGTCTCGTGCAGTCGACCTGTTGAGGGAGTACGGGTGGAGGGGATTGGTTAGCCATAGGCCTACTGAAGGAGATTGAAAGTCAGGTGTTCAGCCTTGCATACGTCGGCTTCAGGAGGGATTATTAAAGGCGTTATAGTTTTAAAAGAATTATACCAATAAATTATTGTGTTTTGTTATCCTATGTGGAGTATTTTGATTTTTTTTGTGTGTTAATTAGCTACATTTATTTATTCATTATTGTGCACGAGGATGTATGGGAAGGAAGGATAGATAACACAAGACCCTGATGGTCTTTGACGAGGTTATCTGCTGGAGGACAGTACATGGGAAGGACAGATAACACAAGACCCTGATGGTCTATGACGAGGATATCAACTAGAGGACAGGCATCATAGAATCCTAAATTCACACTCCATACAGACGGAGACAACAGTAAAGCACTATCAGATCCTGGTTACAGAATAAAGAAATTCATTAATATGTAATATTACTACTCATGTGCCTGAGGTTATTAGGGCCTGAAACATAGCTAAGTCTTCACATACCAGTTCCACTGAACACCAGCGCTGGAGGCACACTTGGAAGGCAGATAACCATCAGATACCTGAGGTTTCTCAAATCGTAAGGTCACTTTGAGACAGATTTTGGTGTTTATCACAGAGGCATAGGTCGCTTTCATTGAGTATTTCATGTTTAAATGAAATAGAATCAAGGTAGGTGTTGATCTCGGAAGTGAACATGGCTGGTGGGGTGCTCCACGCCGAAGTATGCGGGTGTACGAGTGAACGGGAAGTTAATCTTAGCACACTCTCTCTCTCTCTCTCTCTCTCTCTCTCTCTCTCTCTCGGTGTCTGTGTCGCTCCCCGTCGGGAATCCCCTGTCGTACTCAGAGTAGCTTAGACTCTCCTCTCTTGTGTACCGATCTTCCTTTGGTCCATAGGTCACACTCTCCTGCTCAATGATCTCCCTTGTACGTGCGTTGTTTGCCCGTCTCTGTACCTGTGAATTTCTGTCTCTCGATACATGTCTTAATGTCTCGCCCCCTCATGTGTTTACCTGATGTCACACTTTTATCTTCGTGTGCAAAAAGTCGTCGCATGGAATTACATTTATGTCTCTGAACTTTTGATTGTATTGAGGTCGGTTTTATTATTTGACAGCCGTTCTTAAGGGCTTCCGTCAGCCGTTCTCAAGGTATTCCGTGCCCCTCGGGGTGGTTAGTGGAAAGCCCTGTTTATATAATGAAAGACCTGACGATAATTTAAACTCCTGAGGAAAGCTTTTTTTTTTTCTTGTTTGATTTGCCATCTCAAGCTGTCGGGGGTATCTTGTCGCCCTCCTTCGCGGCAGAAATTATGAATCTGATCCTCCACTTTTTTTTGGGGGGGAAGAGTTTTTCGTTTCTTCTTTTTCGTTACGTAGGCAGCTGGCGAAGCTGCGCGTCGAGCTGATGGTGTCTTCGTTACGACCTGTGTTGGTCCCGGATGGGATTATGCCGTCGACCGGGTGAGGGGAATGTATGTATACGGCATAACGAAATGGTACTCCAATCTGGGAGTCTCCGTGACTAATGGAAGGCCTTGGAGGGGTCATGCTGTGAATGTGTTCCACACGGCTTGACCCAGCCTTGGAGGAGAGCGATTCGGGAGGAGGAGGGAGGGGGGTGGAGAGTAAGTGGGGTGATGGGAGGAGAGAGAGGGGGGGGGGGAGGAGAGTGTTAAGAGGTGGGGAAAGGAACAGGAGGGGAGGAACCGGGGCCACAAAGAGCGGCCGACCTCGCCCGCGTTTGGAGATGAAAGTGAGTGGCTTGGAGACAGCTGGCGATGCCGAGGCTCCAAAACCTCCCTCACCTCCCACTACCAGAGCTGGCATCTTTTGTTTTGGAGTTGCGTCACATGGCTCCGTCATCGCAGCCCTCATCACCGCCACTTAGATGAGCTACTGCAGGTAGCAGGTCCTTTTTTTTTGCGAACGTGGAGAGGCCACAAAGGAGTGTGTGAGCACGTCTCGTAGTGCGGGGGAGAAGGAATTAGGTCTCTTTAAGAGACACCGCTCCTGAGGATGGGAGAAAGTGGCCGGAATTATATAGCGGGGGGGTGGTGGAGTGAAAGTGTTGAGGTGTTACAAGAACAGGAGCCTGACGGAGGCGCTGCAGGAGGGACAAGGTCTATAGTGGCTGTTACATGACCAGTGGATTATAAGCCAATCCTTTCCCCCGCCGGAGAGTAACATCTGGTGGTGAAATGTACCGTTGTTATTGTGAACACAATTTTGGGTGTTGGAAAAACACCTGAGACGGAGCTTGAGGGCCGATATCTTTTGTCGTATTTGCAAAAAGAACCGAATGACGGTAGGCTGTCGAGACGCTCTTGGTCGTGTGTGTGTGTGTGTGTGTGTCAGAGGTCGTATGTGGCCCTTTGGTGCTGCCTACGACCAAGAGACCGCCACCACCACCACGGCTCAAACCTTCCTTGGTATATAGGTTCAGGACCCTCCCTCGTGATTCTGCCTCTCAAGTCGAACCTTGCACCACATCTCGCTCGTACTCCCGGCGGGGGTGCTGGGGCAGAGAAAGAGACGGGCGTGGCTGCGGGCGTGACTCTGGAAGGAGAAAGTGATTGCAACATCCAGAACATTGACGACACCACATCTCCACCACCGCCCTATGACTGAGTCCACAATCCCTGGGCAATCCCCACGACCTCCCTCCCTCCCTCCCTCCACATCCATCTGTCCCTTTACCCACTCCACCTGACTCCCGACAAACGCTGGGGAGGTGAGTTAGAAGAGTGGGGACGGAAGACCAGAGGCGACTGTAGCAGTTCAGGCAGCTGGATGGCGTCTCAAATGATGTCATTCATACATTGGCCTTAGACATCCCTCATAGTTACGCTCATCTCATTTAAATAAGGCTGACGGAGGAGGAGGATCCTCCCCCCTTATTTTGTGTGTGTGGGGCTCTTGCATCGCCCTGTTATCAAGCCAAGTCCACTGGCCAGGTGCAGTAGGGCCAGAAGTGTGGTGGTGAACGTTTCTTGTCGGCGCGGTGTAAGGTGTGCGAAGACGTGGGGTCCCTCCCTTAAGCAGTGTACATTATGGACAGTGGCCGTTACGTAGATGGGCGAGGAGTGCGTTGGTAGCGGGGAGGGGAGTGAGGGCAGGGCTTGGTGGTGTTGGGGAGGGAGCGGAGGGAGGAAGGCTAAGCCACGCACGTCCCTCCACTCCTGCATATCATCCGGGGACAAAAGCTAGATTACTTATCTGTTGTATAATGTGATCCGCCGGACCGACCACTGCAGAGGTACTTGCACAGTCATCGCCTCCATTAGCGGTAGTCAGGTCTCTCTCTCTCTCTCTCTTCTGTTGAGCAGCAGCCTCCTCCTTCCCTCCCTCCCTCCTCTTCCCTCATGCCATCCTCACTCATAAAAGGAGCACTGGAACGCTCGGCCATACCGCAGTCCTGTGTCAACAACTCCTCCTCTCTCTCTCTCTCTCTCTCTCTCTCTCTCGCTCTCTCTCTCTCTCTCTCTCATCTTGCCGTCCGTATTGGCATCCTCAGTGTCATTCTTTCTTAGGTCTTCTAACTCTAATGAGGAAAGGGGACACTTCTCTAAAAAAAGAAAAAAAACCTAATGATTGTACGTATCCTCAAAACTTCTCTAGAAAAGATTTTGTTACTGGAACATTTGTCCACACCACAGCTGTCACTCATTCTCTTCTCTTGACTCGTAAGTGAGGATTTTCACTACCACGGCGTTCACTCGCTCTTTTTCTCCTCACTCGTACAACCCTCACTTATCCTCCAAGCTCTTGTTATGACAAACTAAGTCATCCGTCTCTCTTTCTTTCCTCCGGATGAAATGAAAATTGACTTTTGCGAAGTGTTATACTGTCGTTTTCTCTTATTCTTTCTTCCAAGGTCTTCTGTAAAGACAAAAAAACAAAAGAAAAAAACGCTCATTCAGGGTCATTCATACAGTGTATGACGAGGATGGAAGACTTTGTAAGATAGTACAACCAAAATTGAATGACAGAAACGGAAAGCTAGGAGTTCCCTGGGCTTTGAACTATGGATCACATCGCCTGCTGTCGTGAGAAACACCTTGGACTGAACAGTTGAAATGTTAAAAAGAATCTGGACCTTCGACCTTTACCGAAGCATCCGGGATGACCACGTAGGCTGAACGGCTTTCAATAATCAGACTAAGGACCATCGTATGGTTTATGTTAGGGAAAAGTCTCAGACCGAGCTGTAAGGTGAAGAGGACCCTTGAAACTGTCGTAAGACACACGAAGGATAAAGTGCGAGTGTGTTGGAGGTAATGGATTTTGTGATGGGAGTGACATTTGTGCTGTGTGGAGATAAGTGTTAGGGTGGGTGTGCATTCGATGATGGTACTGGGGTGGTAATGCGTTGAGCAGAGGTAGTTTTTAGGGTGAATATCACAGTGAGGTAAAAACTTCATCAAAATTTGTATGTGCTGAGGAAAGACAAAACATGGACACAGGGACTTTGAATTGAACAAAATAGATAGAGACATGTGAACACAGTTGTTGCCAGGGGTGATTTTGAACTTGTAGAGGCCTGTGATGGAGCATGTCTGGAAAACTCCTTTTAAGTAACCCAAAGTAAAATGTAAAAGTGGGGATGTGTATGGGTTGAATTTCACACCTGTAATACTTACAGAACCAGCCCATTTGTATTATTTATGCAGGCATATATGAAGACAGATTATTATAAAACTCTATGACTAAACAGATTATTATAAAACTCCTATGACTAATATATGATAATATATACAATATATACATATATACAAAGTGTAACTGAGTAGCCAGGTTGTGAGAGTCACTTAAGTGTGTAGGCATTGCCTCAAACAACCAGATTGATAAGAGAAGCAGCAATATATTTTGTTCCCGGATCTGTCTGTGAAGTTCAGTGGCCACCTCAAAACCATTTAACCTTAAGGGTAACATGTTGTCGTGTTAATGTCTTTGTTCTCTGAGTCTTAAGGCATAGAGTACAAGACGATCTTTCAGCTTTGTCATAAAAGCTTGCAGCACAACATTGCATTATCTGACATAAAATTGTAACCCAGAAATTCCCTTTTTGATCGTAGTATTCATCTTTAAGCTTATTTAATCATCATAGCCATCATATTAACAGTTTTAATATTGGACATAAATCCTGTGCAATAGTAATATTAGTAAGTAACATTTTAACCATCCTCAATATATTATTTCTGTTTTTAATTCTTTAATAATGTTCTTCAGTATTGTTCCTTTGATTCACCAAGTGTCATGTGACAGGAATTTCAAGAGTATTTGCATCTTGTTTTGTGTTGCAATTGTATAAGCATTTGCATATTATAATAGGAAATATATCTGTGTGCAGGTGAGCAAGGAGGAGTATGACACATGTCGCATCACCAACCTGTCGCCAAGGGTGATCGCCGTCTGTGACAAGCCTTACAAGCTCATGTACTTCACCATCACCTTCCGTTCCTTCACACCACAGCCAGGGGGTCTAGAGTTTCGCCCTGGACAGGATTATTACTTCATATGTGAGTACAGGGACCAGAAGAGCAACAGGGAAAGTCATAGGTTTAAGTAGTGGAGGCCCAGATGTACTGTCTGCAATCAGGAAGTAGCTGTGAGCAACTAGTTTTGGTGTTGGAGACCTGTTGGTATTAGCAGAGATATAGGACCACATGAGTGGCTCTTAAGTTCTGGTACTGATGATTATAGGCAAAAGACCATAAGTCACTTATATGAACTAGAGACAATGGGTTGATGTTAAGGTCTGGGAACTTCTGCTGATTGCTCTAGCAGTTGGAGGCAAGGCCTTCACAGAGCTACGGGTGTAGATATAGTGCCTCAGCTAAAACAGTTTTGATAGCCGTTATTCTCAGTACTGTATTGGTAAAACCACACATATACCTTTGAACATGTAAAGTTATGCAAGTGGAACGTGTGGTAGAGGTATGCAACTAAACAGTAGTACAGAACAAAGCATATCATTTTGACTCATGATTATTGAGGCATCATCTACAATAAGAACTTATGAAATTATAAGATACTTTTGTTATTATATATTTGTTACTGATGTAAAATCTTAAGTTTAAGGTTGGGAGGTGAACTAGTTTGTTTGCTCGTGACACAGCTCTGGTGGCAGACAATTGGGAGAAATTCCAGTATCTGGTGCAAGGGTTTGAGAAAGAACCTGCAGAAAAACTAGAGAATAATTGTAAACAGATATAAGGTTATGAAGTGCAGCATAGGGATGAAACAGGATTGCTAAAAATGAATGAAAAGTAAGACATTAGTTTTTGAAAAGGAAATCACATTGTGAGGTCAGCTTGTATGATGGAGATCTGAAAGTTGTAGATTAGTATGTATATGTATTTCAGAGTGAGGATTGATAGGGATGCTAGTGAGAAAGCTGAAATTGAATGTAGTCACGTGTCATGTAAAGGAGAAAAATTTAGGATGCACTGAAAGCTTTGGTGAATGGGAGAATATAAGTGTAATGTGTGCAAGAAGTTTACACAATGGCATACTCATCCCATTGTTGATGTAGGCTTTTGAAACCCAATTGTATATATATATATGTAGGTCATGATAGGTAAAGAACAAGTGCAGTAAAGATAGATAATTTATGAAGTACAGTTGAAATCAGGATTGGTATAATTTGGAAAGCTGAGTAGGTTATATGGTGTGATGAAGTTACTGGAAAAGAATTTAGAAGGTCGTATGGTATGAAGAAGTTATTGGAAAAGAATTTAGAAAGATGAGAAGGTTGTACATTGTGAAGGAGTTATTACATAAGTGCATGCATGTTTTTTAAGATAATAAGGTCATGAGAATTGGCTGGTCAAGAAGGTATGATGTATGGCAGTACAAGTACAAGGAGGAGAGGTAGGCTTCAGAGGATATTATAGATGTTAATTAAGGCTAGGGGTGTTGGGGACTGGATGCAATGGAAATGGTCTTTGTATGGAAGGGGTATGACTGGAGACTTCGGTCTTAGTTGAGTTATCAATGTTATGTGTAAAGCAAACAGTAAGAAGTGTTTCTGTAAGTGTTGGTCTGTGTTTCATTTTTAACAAACAACATAGGTTGAGATTGTGCAAGTTTTTTGCAGAGGCTACATATACCTAATCCACCCCATTATATTGGGAATTTAGTGATGATGTGTAGATTGCTAGATTTTATGAATTTATGTCAATTCAATTGAATAAGACCAGTTTTGAGTTGCTGTTTTACTGAATATATAGCATAGCTCACAACAAAAGTCCAGTACGGGTACAGTAGTCTTTTCTCAGAAAGTCACACTTTGGTCTTAGTTGAGTTGTCAGTATTATGTGTATGCTGAAACATTCTACCATGTTATGATTTTTTCAATGCAGTGTAGTTGTTGAATAGCATACAAGTAATGAACATTTCTTTTCATCAGCAACGTCTAGCAAGGATGACCTGCACCGTCGCATTGGTGGTCGGTGCTCCACCCATCATATGAAAGTAGTATTCAAAGTATGTTGTGATCCAGCCTCCCAACCAGCACATGACCAAGCCAATAATCATATCCCAAGCAATGGTAGGTAGCAATGGTGCTTTTAAGGGTTCTGCTTCTGACTTGGTAGGGCTTCCCAAACATATCACTGAGGTTGTTGCAAATATATGAGGATTGCATATATGTTCATTGCCTCATTCGCAGTCTCATTAGTCTTACAAGCTAAAGTGTCAGACCTGGATATTAGGTGGGAATAGATAATAAACAGGTTTTCCTATTTCTTGCCATAAAGAGTATGGGTACCCAAGATTGTCTTGAGATTGTGCTAAGGTAAATGTAAGGTATGGTAAAGACTAAAAGCTATGCTCTTGACCTCAGAATGCCTCAGTCTACTACCTCAGTGAAATTGTGTATTTTTCGTAGTGACTTGGGATAAGTTGAAAACTCAAAAGTAAGGTTTTTCAGTGTAAGTTGACTTGTTTGTATAATACATAAGGAAATCCAAACAAAACGTTTCAGTTACAGGTAAAGGGTGGGTGTAATGTAGTATGCTGGTGATAATCCAGAAAATCCATCGAGTTCCAGGTAGCCAGATTAGACCTTTTTGTAACTGAGTACTGCATGTATGGGATAGTGCGAATGTATGAGGCACACACTGGAGATTGAGTTGCCCATAAAAACTGCTCCATGCGAATGAATTGGTAAAGATTCTGGGATATCATGCACATGGCCTGGCATTGCAAGTAGTTTGGAATTCAGCAAATGACTTGGACAGCTGTGTTTATTGTTCATTTAAGCTGCTTTTTGAAATTATATTGTGTAAGTTATTGCATGGGTATGAACGTTCTGAAGTAATCTGTTGTTGTTTGATTGTGATTTACCATTTTTTCTGCTTACTGAAATACTGCTCTGCTGTTATTTTATTTATTTTAGAAAACACCAACATTTTAGAAATGCCTGTGAATTCAGTTATAAACGGATTTATTTTAATTTTTCTTTTAAGAAATCAAGGCTGAAGTTTGTACCTTTTTGTAGTATGTATGTCTTTCTTTTACAGCTCCTTATCATTGATTAACCATTGAACATAGTTTTGTTCTTTATGATTTTTGGGGGTCATAAGCAAATATTAGCAAGATACAGTATCTGCAAAATGTCTTCTGTTTGAACCATTATGTTTGATTCTTGGTTTAAGTTCTGTATGAAAACTTATGTATTATCTTTTATCAAAACATGTTGATTGATATTTTGTCCACCATTCATATGGATTGAATTTTGTGACTGTCATCCAGTGCCCTCCTGCCAATGCCCATCTCTCATGCCTAGCCCCACCCCACAACTGAATTTCCGCTTTTAAATTCCTCTCCTCACCAAATCCCATTGCACCTTCACAAACTTTTAATGCATTGCTTGTTATCTAGATCATGATGATGAAGATGCTGTTATTGAGGTTTATTTTCCTTTGCATTCTACCATAAAATGCTCATGTTTAGTGTACAACTCTTAGTTATTTAGCAACTTGGGTGTTGTCTGCTCCTTTTCATGCAATATTATTTGCTTGTGCTGTTCCCAGTAAGTAAACAGAAGACCCATAGATAGTAGTTTACATCCATTCTAGTTACGAAAATTTAGTCATGTAGCTAAGTGGAGTATTAAACATTATTTAGTCCTTATAAGCTATCATGCATTAGCAAAATTTTATGAAATATCAGTTCAGTAATGCATACAGTACTGTTGCGATTACTTGATGTCCGTGAGCCTATTGGTGCCTTTGCTCACAGAGTAATTGGTCCATAAACATAAACTAACCTGCTGATTGGCACACTAACCCACCACCAAAATGATGAATTTTGATTTAAAACTGCATGCATGCTGATTTACAAATGGGACTAACTCCTCTGGTTCAGAGGAATATGCTGTTGTGCTGCATTAGGTTTGTCTCTCCTCCCTTTGTTCAGTAGGCCGCATGCTTAAACACTGCTGGATCTTCTGGCATTACCGTTTGTTTTGAGAAATTTTTCAATATTTTTTCTTTTAATTTACCTTTGTGATTCATAGTGATGTGGACATCAAAGAAGTTGAGAACCGTACATCAATTAAAGTTTTATAAGACCATTCAGTACATCACTGTGATTATCATAATGTTCTTGTTGCAATGGCAAGTTACATTCATTTGGTAGAGAGTTACAAATATAATAGCAATGTCAACCTCACAGAATGGGTGAGTACAAAGCAGAGCATAGATACAGTGATTTGATTATACAACCCAAACTTGCTGAAAAGCCTAATTTGCGGGTATCTGCCACCATATTACAGCAAGTGATTGCAACAGTATTGTATTTAGTATTTCTTCAGAGCTCTTATAGATTTAGTAATACACCTAGAATAAGTGACAAATGAAACTAAGAAAACTTTCCCTTTTAGTTTGAACAATTAGCCTATGCCTTTTGTTTCTCACAAATTGTGATTAAAGGTTCATGGACTCTGCAATAAAGAAAAAAAGATTGTCATACCTCCCTTATATGTCAGAAGTCATTGGTGAATTTTCCCTTATATGTGGCATGTTCATTTTACTTTTCTGGCATAAAATCTTTTGAGTCAACAAAGTAGTTATCTGAGATATTCATCATCTAGTACTCCTTTACATGCACTTTGCTGCATTTTCAGATTTGAAGGAAATTTTATTAACTTTTGTCATATTGTTTATTCATGGTTTCTGAGAAATCCATTGGTCTTTTGGTTCTTGAGAAGTCCATTGGTCTTTTCAATTGTCTTGGTATGGTAACAGTACTTAATGGGATGCTTAAGAAGTTTTGGTGAAATGTAGATTTTAGAACACTACAAAATCCTCTTCTAGTTGCTAGATGCTTAGCCGTGGTGTATTTTGTGTATCTCGTTGCAGGCCTGCCAGCCACTAGAGGCACCACCACTACTACCACCTCCACCACCAAGTCTACTACCACCACTACTACCCCTAAGACCACCACCACTTCCACTACCACCACTTCCCTCAGCACCACTTCCCTAAAGACCACCTCTCACAAGAGTGCTGACCCTCACACCATCAAGACCACCACCAAGAAAACAGGTTAGTATTTCCATGGTGGTGGATCCTCGCCAACTTCTCACCAGCAAGATGACCAGCCAAAACCTTTTAAAGATATTAATTGTGGGTCTTGGTATTCTTTTTTTTTTTTCCTACAGAACTGGATTACTATTTCAGATTTCCTAATTTTCTGCCTTGTTGAGTACACAATTTAAGTTGGAATGTTTGTTGAGGTATTGCTGCACTTATGAATGCAGTAAATCCTGGCATGTATGGACCCACCTTTCATAGAGCTTAAGCAAGTCTAATTCTTTTATATTTGGAAAACAAAATTTAGTTCTCAGTGTTACTCCTTCTCCTTGTTTAGCTTACTGTGATTATGTGAATATGAAAATAAAGATACTATGCCAAGTGTGAGCAGATGTAGCTGAATTTTGTTACATGAATGATAAGTTGTTACAGAATGAAGTAATCATCAAATGAAAAACAAAAAGGAATGAGCCCTTTCTTAGAACTCTATCTGCAGCAGCTGTACTTCCAGTTAGGACATATGTATCCCAAAAAAATAAGTGCCATAGAGCCTTAGTTCCTGTAGGGACCCTACAGAGTGCACTTGATCATGTGATCAGAACTGGTTAAAGGTACAGCACTCTAATCAATCGAATAGTTCAGTCTTTCTAAGCTATACTCTTGAGGTACTTTGTTGGGAAAAAACATTGCAAATTGAAATTCAGAAGAAAGAAATTAAAGATTTATTCATGTATTTAGTATAGTGCTTGATAATATAGAAATACCAGTGCCAGTTTCAGTAAGACTTATTACTGCAAAAATGTTAGGCTGCATTCCGCACTGATTCAGCCATTGACACTCACACGCAATGGTATATGAATTCATTGATAGTACAGAAATGTTACATGCTGACAAATATTCTTCCAGCATCCAGGATATAATGTTATATGTTCTCTGTGTATATTGATATGTACAAATATCATAGGCAAAAGGCTTGGAACCCTCCTTACGTCCTGATATGCCCTTCAGTGCCTGTCAATCAAGGCTCGTTGCAGTTGCAGTCAGGTATGTTCCAGGACTTTTGCCAGTGAATATACATGTATATATTCATACTTGATCATTGTTTCCTGTTTTAGTGCCGGGAAACAGACAAAGAAAAGAGTACATCCACTCATACACATATACAAGTACACACACACGTGTACTTGTACATACATATTCATATATATGTACATGTACACATTTATACTTGTTTGCCGGCTTCCATTAAAGATGCCGCCCCACCCCACAGGAAACAGCATAAAATACATGAAAGAAAAGAATTTACATTCTTTTCTTCTCCCCCATACCTGATCGCCATCACCTGCATCAGCAAGGTGGCACCAGGAAACAGACAAAGAAAGGCTACATCCACTCACATCCATGCAAGAGCTGTCATGAGTAATGCACCAAAACCTTAGCTCCATATCCGCATCCAGGTCCCACAGACCTTTCCATGTTTTACCATGGACGTTTCACATTTCCTGTTTCAGTCCATTGACAGCATGTTGTCCCCAGTATACCACATCTTACCAGTTAACTCTATTCAATGAATGCCTTTCACCCTCCTGCATGTTCAGGCCCCAGTTACGCAAAATCTTTTTCACTCCTTCCGTCTATCTCCAATTTGGTCTCCATGTTCTCCTAAGTGCCTCCACTAATGACATATATATCCTCTTTCTCAATCTTTCCTCGTTTATTCTCTCCACATCCCCAGATCATTTCAGCGCACCCTCTTTTTATGACCACACATCTCTCCTACCCTTTCATTACTTAATCAACCACCTCACACCACATATTGCCCTTAAACATTTCATTTCCAACACATCCACTTTCCTTTGCACAACCCTATCTATAACCCATGCCTTGCAACCATATAATATTGTTGGTTTACTATTTCTTCAAAAATGCCCATTTTCACCTACCAGGATTATATTCTCTCTTTCCACACATTCTTCAAAGCTCCCAGAATCTTCGCCCCCTCCCCAATCCCATGACTCGCTTTGCTTTCATGGTTCTATTCACTGTCATGTCTACTCCCAGATATCTAAACACTTGACTTCCTCCAATTTTTTGTCCATTCGAACTTACATCCCAACTAACTTGTCCCTCAACCCTGCAGAACCTAATACTTGCTTTCATTCACATTCATTCACTACTTTCTGCAGTTTCTCACTCGAACCGGCCATCAGTGCTGTATCATTAGCAAACATTTGACTCACTTCCCAGGCCTTCTCATCCTGAACAGACTGCATACTCACCCCTCACTCCAAGAACTCCCTCACCACCCCATCCATAAACGAGAGAGAGGCACTGGGCTCTGCCTGCTTGGGTTACACCAATGAAAAACCTCTCTTCGGAGGTTGTATCATAAGATGCCAAAATAATCTTGTTAGAGAACTCACTGTAAAGGAGTTCATGCCATCACTGAAACTGAGTGTACCACATTCGTAAAACTATAGGAACCCCTGGAAAAACACCAGGACCCTTTCTAAAAGGTATCCTAAGGTGTTAATTATTATTATTATTATTATTATTATTATTATTATTATTATTATTATGAACCACAAGACACATAGCAACCAACTCAGGCACATGTTAAAGGAGATCCACTCTTACTGCTCTAATCATGCCCCAACTCATGAAACTCTTCTGACCCATTCCAATGATATCCATTCTCCCAGAGAATGCAAACATATTCACAAGACACTATTCAAAAGTCATCCACAAACTAACCTCACTCCTAAATAGGAAAATCATGAGAAATTTGCACAGAATCCATTTATATGCAGCTCGCCTCCCACCCATCACTCCAACTGATACAAGCAATATGATTAAATACTCAAAGAACTGTGCTGGCAATAGTTCAAACTTTCATGTAAAACACGTTGGCCCAGTTGCATTCTAAACACCCTCAGACCACAGACATCTTCAACCACACCTGTCTACACAACAAAATCCCTGACATTGGAAACTTCCTTACATAATACCAATTTGTAAAGCCCACCAGATCACCCAGTTCACCCTCTCCTTACTGATGTATATCACTTCTGTCTTCACTTTCCACACTTCATGAAAAATATCCACAACAGAATCGAGTAAAAGGTTCCATTTTCTGACACAACTTGGCTTCAGACTCAAACGCTCTACACATTAACACAATATATCCTAAGTGGGCTCAGCCAACCATAACCCTCAGCTCAATACAATTGGCTTTAGAGAGCAACAAAGCATTGACACCATCCCTTAGCACATCCTCTCAAACCAGATGAAAGCAGTAAAAATAAGTGGATGACCAGTTTCATTGCGTGCCACATTCCCAGAATCACTCAAAATAACCTCACCTCCAAAATCTGTAAACTCTACAATGGATATCCCCCAATAGCAGTTCTTTCAACAACCCTCTTCTGTCTCTTGGTATATGACCTCCCACTACCTCCAGCAAACTACAACATGAAGGTCCTCTCATATGCATATGCCTCAAAATCATATCACAGCACCCAGATGCCTCAGTAGCAGCAACAGACTTGCAGCTTTATATTACAAATTGGAATGATGGCATCTCCAGAGAACTGTCTTCTATCACTTTTTTTTTTTTTTTTTTAGCCCAAACAGACATGAATCCAGCTCACCCTCAACATGAATCCAGCTCACCCTCCAGTCACTTTGAATTAACAAATACTCCCAATGAACTAAACAACAGCCATTCTTGATGTCACATACAACACACCTGATGTATGCATTCAAGGGGAAGTCGATGAAAGCATTCACCTCCTCACCCTCCAAGCTATACATTATTTCCCAGCTACAGGAATATTTAGAAAGATCCTGGGTAATACTAGGACCTCCTCTGTGAAATGGGTGCAAGACTAGTTATAGATAAATGACTGCATACCTGCCTGGAAATAGCAGTTAAGTATGAAAAAAAAGAATGCCTCTGAAGAGTTCAACTCAGCCACTCTAGTAGCTCGAACCAAAACATCATTCCACAACCACACATTTTTTGCCATTGAAGGTTGATGTCCTGGCAGTTATTCTCCTGCTACTAGTGCTTGTCACTGACATTCAGCCCAATTTAGATTTTTTTTTTTTTCGCTGTCTCCCGCGTTAGCGAGGTAGCGCAGGGAAACAGACGAAAGAATGGCCCAACCCACCCACATATACATGTATATACACACACGTCCACACACGCAAATATACACACCTATACATCTCAACGCATAAATACATACACACCCA
>JAUTXX010000014.1:0-24776 GCA_032273605.1 Panulirus laevicauda
GTGTTCCCATAACTTTAATAAAAAAAATATCCTATATTTCTATTTTAGTCTCCCCTTCACCTGCTCCCATCGCATGTTCTGGGAGAAGTGAAAAACGTTTACAAAGACAATGGTTTCACTTGCGCTCTAAAGAAAGGTTTTTTTTCTCTCTACACAAATGAAGATCTATGGTCAAGTACAATTGTCAGTCATTTGCGTGTATTAAACGTGATTTAGACTTATTAAATAACTATAATTTTTTATAATTGAATCAGTTATTCCAATGCAGTCTGCTATTGAGATACAATCATTCCTCCAGTGTTGGTAATAATCATAAAAACATAAAATATTGTGAAATATTTTTTTTGGCCTTTTTCTCCAATCTTCAAACCAAATAAAAAAACAATAAAAATAATTGATAATTTCTCCTTCTCAGTAATGAAATTTATTTAATATTACGTATTTGAAAAAAAATAAAATGCAATTCATCCCCAAATTTGGAGAAATTGGGGAAAATATACCAATAATGTCCTATATAATCCATGAGGGCAAATTTAATTTATAAATTATAATAAACCAAAAATCCAGGCATAAAGTCTAAAATTAACAAAAAGGTTAAATAAGCCAATTTACTTTCAAACATTAAGATGTAAACAGACCAGAGAAATGACGTCACGTTCCCAACAGAATGTCGGCAAAATAACACCTTAAGAGGCGTCTCGTTTTCCACGCGCTTCATTTTTCAAAATAAAAATTTCCAAAAAATAAATATTTAAAAAAAAAGACAGAATAAATTATAAAATACATTCGGATGCCATTATTACCAACATGTATGAAATGATCTTAATACATATATACATTACAATACATATCTACCTACCTAGTCATCAATTCTGACACATATTTAACTACCTGCATAAATTAATTATCCTGATACATATCTTAACTACAAAATCTCTTAAAAATTCCCGAGATTCTTGACATTAGATAAATATAAATGAAATTTATGAACATCCTTAGATTAGACCCTAACTAATGCAAGATACACATCTATATCCTACTTTAGCTTGAGAGTATGTCATAAATCTAGTAAACTGGACTTACATATGCAATCTATTATTCCCTGGTGATGCCTAAAATCTGCCTTAGACGTCCTCAAGCGGTATAATTCATCATATTTCTAAAACACACTAAAAGATGTTTACATTGATGGCGGCCATATTTAGTGACGTCACAGCAGCCTCTGACGTCATGGTGGATGGCGTAGCAGATATATGTCTTAATTAATTCGTCTCCCAGCGACATAAAACATCATTTGAAATACATTTGCCAATTAACAAACTACTTTAGAGTTTAAAGAAAGGGTGGGATGTATTCTGTAGACGAATGAATTGCCTTAATTCGAAATGTTTGTCAATCTCTCATTAACAACTTTAAATTTGCTTCTGCAACAGACAGATATATCATTCTAGGCTTTTCTACCTATTGTTATTCGAGCATTTATATTTCACCTATTTTGCTTTTAGCAATGGAACTATACCAATCATTCTCCAAGTCTTCAGACGCCTCACCCTGTCCCATACATACATACATAGGAAATCCTGCCTAACCAATCATGGCCACTGTCTTACCCTTCCTTTAAAAGTTCAACTGTAATATCTTCAACAACAGCAGCTTTGCCACTCATCATCTTACATAAGGCTTTTACTGCTTCTTCCATCAAACTATTCACCACGACTATTGCACTTTGAATATATCTTTGTCTCACACACCATCACCTAACACATTCAACAGTCCTTCAAAGCACACACTGCATCTCTTCCTTATCATTTGCTCTGCCCACTGATGCTTCCACTTGTTCTCTTGTTATCATACTGTGCCCTCTCCTTCCAAAACACATTCTTATGCTCTCAGAAATTTGTTTATACTCTCTTACCCCATCACTCGTTTGCCCTCTTTTTCAGAACCTACACCTTCCTTTTAACCTCCTACCAACTGAATATTCAATCACATACATTGTTTCCTGGCATGTTGACACCAACACATCTCTCTTTTCAAGTGGCGTGTTAATTCCTTATCCAACCACGCACTGTCCTTTCTCAAATGCCCACAACCCACACACTTCACCTGCATATGTAAACAATGATTTCCTAATAACCTAATTCAGTTCCTAATTCATCACCCACTGCCCTAGTTTGACTTACTATCGCCTACCATTTTTCATTCACTCGCTCATGATATCTACACACACACAAGCCTCTTTACCAAGCTCACTTACTCTCACCACCACCTTCCCACCATAGTAGTATTTCTCTCTTTCCTAAAGCAACTATAAACCTTCACACATGACTCCACCAATATGATGAGACATCCCACCATCTGCCCTGGCCTCTCCCCTCCTTTGTGGTGATAGATATCAACAAAATATTTGATACCGTCCCCAGACACAACTCATTTAAAGGTAACCCTCCATAACAGGAAATGGTTACCTAGCTTTAGAGCTAACTTCCAAGCCAGTCACTTAATTCCAAGGTCTATTGTGGCGTTCCCTCGGAGCAGTTGTTTCTCCAACTCTCCTCAATCCCTTCCCAACGACACTAAAGATAAAGATATGTGAAAATAACCCAACAAACAGTTACAACCACCCTCTCACTCCAGTCGTACACAGCATCCAACCAGACACACCCATATGAAACTACACTCCCAGACATGTATGACCTACCATTTCTCACCTCCATTCTGGACAAATTAGCATTACAAACATTGATTTGACATATGACAAGACTCCTTATGTAAAAGATGCAGCTTCCAAAGCAGACAACATTTATTCCTTAATTGTCCTACCCTCAACCTGCAATGACATACACACATCGTCACCACATCTGTATATTCATGTAACTGTGCATACTGTTAAGACCTACAATTCTATAATATCTATGAAGGTTCTCTTGACTAAAACCTTTTGCAAAAGCTCAAGACTAAAGATATCTAAACAGCTTTCCTGAGCTAATTTTCCATCTCTAATTATACCTTCACCATGTAATGCATTACACTATAATTTCATTCACTCAAAAGACTTTTGTGCCTCAATCACTAAACTAAAATACATGTTTAGTGCAGCCTCTTCTCTGAAATACGACTTACCCATGACATCCTTTTACAATGGAATGATTTTTTTCCCCCAGGCAGAGAGAAAGCATGAAAGCAACCACTACTTGTTCAGACGTGGACCAACTTGTTCAAATGGTTTCAAGAATACCTTCATCTTGTTAATATTATTATGCAGTCCCCTCTTGGCCCTCAAGGCTGTTACATTCATTGATAATGAACAATTGAGATTTTTTTATTAATTAACATGTGCTTTCCCCACACTTACTAATGGCCTGTCACTAAATACATATAGTCCTACAGATGTCTACTCTCATTCTAAGTTGCATTCAACAAAATAAATTACATCAATACTCCACCACCACATATCTGTGCACATTTCTGTGTTAATATAAAAAGGAATAAAAATATATGCAACATGGACAAGAAAGGCCATAGAATATGTATAGAAACGGCATTTATTTCTTATTTGTCATATATATATATATATATATGTATATGTATATATATACATATTATATACAGTCTCACTAATTTGTACACATAGTTCAAAAATAGGCTATGTACATCCCATGCTGCAGCTACACGCTCCACCCGGTGGGACACATCTTGGTACTGACGCACAATGGTATCCAAGTCTGAGCTATACGCAGTTTGATGATGACAGGCAACAGTACTTGAAAGTTACCTACACCCACTGGTCATGTCAAACTTGTAATGCAGACTGGTACAAACAGATTCAAAATGACAAATTGGGTTTAGGTTTGGAAGGTATTTTGTATTTCTTTGGCACCAGCAAACTGTAGTACTAACAGTCTGGTATACTAACAGGCTATGGTACTGACAGGCAGTGGTACTAACACTGATACTCTGACGTGGTATAAACAGATCTTTTCAAACATAAGCTATCAACAATATAACTTAAAAAAACCATCTTCCCTCTGTGGGCCTTAAGAAATTGTAGTCAAGGGACATGGACAGTCAAAGAGGTGCAGTCTGGACCTTACTGTATTAGGATTTGAAAAGCATTATTTGATCAACCCTTCAGTTTAGAGATAACCACAGGTGAAAAATTTCAGTCCCTGATAACACATGTGTAACGGTAGCAGGGAATTATTTTCCAGCATCAGTTAATCAGTAAGGTACAACTAATTCCCTCTTTGGATACTGATACTTCAGTAAGAAAAGCTGTACTATAAGGGGCATTAATGATTAAGTTAATTTGGATTATGCATGGCACAAGGTAGTGAAAAAAAGAGTCCTATATATTTCTTTGGGAGGTCATACAAATTCAAGGTGGATTCAGATTATGCAGAGTAGCGGAGAGGGCAAGCAGTCCCTGGGCCCTCAAGCTCTCAAGGTCTAGGTAGCCATAACACATCAGGCTAACAGTTATAGATGATCACCAAGGGGACACAATACCCTCAGGCAGGTTTTGTACTAGTTGGCTTGCACCCTACACCTGCCGCTCCAGTGGGTAGACAAATGAGATCCAACGCAGGCCAGCTTTAACCAACTTTGGGGTAATTAATTGCATAACACTCGGTATCTCACACTCCCGTCTCTTATGGCGCACTGACACAGAAACACTCCCAGCTGTTTTCAGGTACATTTCAGGGATAAGTATTGAGTATTATGAAGTAAACTTCCCAGAAGTCAATCAAATTTACACTGGGCACGAACTTGGCTGTTTTATCACATCATCCCACCAGGGTACACTGTTAACTTGAAGAGCTGCTATCAAAAACATCAGTTATCAAACTTAGTCATTCAATATTCAAAATCACAATTTTGTACAATAAGCCCCTTGTTTTGTGATACGACCAGCTGCCTACATGTGGCATAAAGTAACATTTCAATAAAATTTTCACTGGCAGCTTATATTCCCTCTATTTGCATAATATTAAAATCACAACAAAATTATAACAAGGTTACATTTTGTATAAAAAAAATGCCTTCAAAACAGTAAATAAATAAAAATATTCTATAAATACTGATATAAGTAAATATAAAAATAGTTCTCTATTTGACAAAAGAAAAGAACTTAACCTATTGCACTTGGCTGCTGCACTGATATTGCATGCCATGGTTGTTAGGAAAACTAAACAAAACCACAGGATACTTGTGATGACAACCCAAATATATCAACAGATAACAAGATGGGTCTTTTTGTAGCCATGGTGGGTCTGCAGTTTTGAGGTGGGTTCACAGCTTCAGAGCCAAGGTCTATTCATACCTTGATAAGACCCTGGTCTGAGGCCGAGGGAGGGAGGGTAGCCTGAGGAATAGCCAGCCGCACTCATGAGCCCCTGCTGGAGCATCATGGACTGGTGGGCAGCTAGCTGGGAAGGGTGGGCACCAGCTGACCTTAACAGCAATTCCTCTTGCCGTTGCTGAAGGTATTGCTGGTAAAGCTGAGATGTGGGATCTACAAGACCACTTGCTAGTGGCCCACGGCTACCTTGGTTCATCAGCGCCAATGAGTCTCGACTGGAGTATGACGCCAGACTGGCAGCATTCAGGTGACTGAGTGTCTGAGCTTGAGTAGAAGATATGGAATTAAGACTTGGGATCTGAAGAGATGGATGGGATTGTGAAATAGGGTCTCTTGGGTCCCGCGATAAAGATGGGAAGGTACCCTGACTAAGCCCAGGTAGGCTTTGATGGGACTGTTGGTGGGCAGGCGTGGGAGTGCGTGGTGCTCCAGGTAGGCCCAAGGCTGCACTCAGCCCTGGTGACTGGGGCAAAAATGGAGAGGAGGAACCAGATAGTGGTCGTGGTAAAGAGCCCGGAGTGAGAGCACCTTCCCCACGTCCAAATAATGGAGAGGACTGACCTGTCATCATATTGGCATATGAACGTCCAATACCTAACTCAACACTATTACTGGCTGCAGTTGATGATCCACCAACAGCACTACTAGAACTAGAAGCAGACCGGCCTGTTGACGATGAAGTTCCACTCGAACTTCCTCCCCCTGAGGACCCTCCACTACTTGGCCCAGTTCCCACTTGAGTCTGGCCAGTACCAACTGACCCTCTTTGTAACAGTTCATGCGAAAACAGGTTTGCTTGTCCTGTGCGGCTGGCAAGAGAGGCAAAAGCTGCGGGATCAAACTGAGCCAACCCAGTCAGTCGTTCCTGAGTGAGACGTTCAGTTGGCAAGGATCCCATCTTCTGCAAGGAAGCAATTACTGTGGTAGTAGCCAAACTAGTTCCTAAGCTAGTTGCCAAACTTGTAAGAGTACTAGATGGCAAGCTAGAGGCAAGGCTAGAGGCCAGGCTGGTAGCTAAACTAGAGCTCCACATGCTTTTTTGTTGCAGGTACATATGTGACTTATCAGTAGCATGAGCAGGTGGCAAGTCACGGCTAGCAGGACGAGCGCCCTCAGTGGGTTTCTGGTGAGCTACTGGAGGCTGTGGCCCACTGTGTAACTGGGACTGAGGAGTCTGAGGACCTTTGGACAACTGTTGTGGTGAAGCTAAACCAGGTTGTGTCTGCATGTGTGGGCTGGTAATCTGCTGATGATAATTTGGCTGCACTGATCTGTCTTGGAGCTGCTGTTCAGCCTCTAGTTGCCGTGCTAGGTCTGCTGGCTGCACTCTTCCAGTAACAGTTATACTTGATTGATGCAATTCACTTAAATCATTAACAGAACTTATTCCACTACGTTCTAAGTCTAAAACTTGACTTTGTGTGGGAGTTTGTCCACCTACACCAAACATAGGAGACGACAAGGCCTTCCCACCGGCAGTGTCAGGAGTTGGGAATGAGGCAGGGGTCCGCTGAGGTTCAGCCGGAGTCTTGGATGTGTCTTTCTCAGCAGCAGGTCTAACAGACTCTGGCTCTGTAATACGAGATACTATCTGGGATAAATTGGCCAGATTGGCAGGTAAAGCTGATGGATGGGGAGAAAATGGAACCGTCACATTAGGAGGGGCTGCACTACTTGTTCCTACAGTATCATCTACAGATTTTGGTTCTGTCCAAGGTGGTGTGGGCCCACCAACAATGGCATCTGCTCCTACTGCAACTGGTGTACTTGGGAAATCTGGACCACTGCGGTCAATAGCTGCTCTCTTTTTAAGAGGTTGCATTTCAGATTTGTTGGCCATAACTGGACTCGGTGATGGCATGGCAACTTGCACTGGAGATGCAAGGTCACTGGGTAATGAACCGGGCTGGGCAGCTGGTGATAATGATGGTGGTTGCTTCTTAGGACCATCATGGGCATTATAGTACCCCTGTGGTTTCTTTTGGGATGGGGTAGATGGCACTGATCCAGTGCTTTTATACTGATCAGTAAGGGGTTTGGTTGTGTCATAAGAGTAGTAACCATACTGTGGCTTGGGCTTGTCAGCAGAATCAGCTGCTAAGGAAGCTGGGGACGGCTTACTTGTGGGTGTCGCAGGAGCAGAAGCTGAATAGTAATTAGGAGTTTTGGCTTTGTCTAGGCTAGTTTCTGATGAGCTGTAAAACCCTGCATAGCCTGCTGGTGACTTTTGCTTCTTGTTAGCCTCAGCTTTACTAGAATAAAAGGAACTCATATATGGCACTGTGGGACTGTAAACAGGCGACTCTGCTGGCTTCTGCTCTGTTTTCTTCTCAGGTTTGTCAGCACTTTGTTTGTCTGTCATATCTTGATAGAAACCCACTTTTATAGCCCCATTGGCCTGATATTTTGATTTTTCTGGATCATACGACGGGAATGGTTTCGACAAGGTAGTGTCATATCTTGGAGAATAAGCTGGAACACTTGGCGATTTTTCTGGCACGGGTGAAAACTGCTTTGCACCAAATCCTGGAGTATGGGGTGATCGTGTCATCGGAGAGCGCTCACCCTCAGATGAAAATGCAGCTGGAGAGCGATCTGAGTCAAAGCTGTGATTGAGTGGTGAGCGGTCAGATACACCTGAAGATGACACTGAGGCTTTCCGTTGTCGCTCTACTTCTAGTTTTTTGGCTTCTTCTCGAGCACGATCTAACTCTTCTTCCTCAAACTTGTAAGGGTCATCTTCTTCATCAGGCTGAGGATAACAAAATAATGTGGTTACATAAAATAATTACATTAAACTTTACTATTAACAATAATCATAATAATAATAATTATGATAATAATAATAATAATAATAATAATAATAATAATAATAATAATGATAGTTTTATCCAAACATGGAAGGTATCAAAGATAAGTGGCCTCCTTTGTGCAGTATCTGTCAAGAGTGTGAAATCACCCATTCTTAATTAACAATCAACTTTTCTTGTTTCAGTGAAGTATGAATGTCCATATCTTAGTGGAGAATTAACCCATGACTATTCAAACAAACAAAACATCAAATGAAACCTATCCCTTCCACCTCTTCCTAATAGATGAACAGAGGATGCCTTTCAAGATTATGAGTTATGTTCATCCGCAATCATCAGACATGTATGAAGCAGTGCAACACACGACTACTGTTATTTAACGAATATTAATTCGCATCAACAATTAACTATCCTCTTATCTGGTATCAATAGTACTTTTTCATTACAAAATACTTATTCCCATTCTTTTAAAACTCTTAAAGTCTACAGGAAAAAAGATCTGCACTCCATAAAGTTATGCACATAAAATTTGGCAAGTAATACATGCATGATATAAGATCTGCTTTTCTCTCTTTTGTAATTTGAAAAATAAAGTAAACTACTATCTGGTAACAATAAGTTGCAAACAGCAAAGTCAAGCCAGGTTGAAGATGTTATTCTGAAAATCATTTATCTCTTTAATCCACATTTTAAGTATTGTTTCTCAAATTCATGAAATGATATTCTACAGCATCTTGCACAAAGCTTCAGCCACAGTACATGACAAAAGTGTTAAAAAAACAAAAGGAATCAGGGAACTGAAAAGTTCGTGAAGCATATTCTATGTGAGAAGAAAAGCATGTGCAATTCAAAAATGAGGAGACAGCCATTATTTTCTGCACTCATCAGCACTTGAAGGATACATGCTGGGCCATCCTGTTGAGCTAAGGGCTCAAGTTACCCCAACAAAGTATCTGCCACCCGCCAAATAACCATCTTCTGTGGACAACTCAATCAAAGTCCATAAACAGTTGTGAAACATTATAAGACTGTTTTACCAATCATATCAAACTCAAACTAATATCATGGCCACATACTCAATCAACCACCAGAAAATTATATTACAGCCAAGGCTGAGCAATGGTTGGCTTACATGTGAGTGAAATCAAGGTTGGAATCTGTAAGGTTGCAAACTGCAAAGTTGTGACGCAAAAAGGGGTTATCCTGATGCTTTCATAGTAACACTATTTTAACACAGGTTGTTTACCTCATCCAGAAAATTGGAGGTAAAATATATCAAACCATAACCTGCCATCACTAGGGATCTGACACAAGTGGGGATTATGAAGATGAATTTTGGAAGGAGCGATCAATTTCACCCAACCTTGGCTTATGGCTTGACCCATGCCTTATATCAGTTAACTCTGAAGTATCAGCCAAACAATAACATTAAATCTAATTCATATGGCATTGAATTATTACCTGCTCACCATCTCTATGGTTCAAATGGTCAGCCACCTGGTGGAATAAGCAGATCATTCTATATTTTCCTGATAATGGTACAATCCATTTCACAGGGATTATAAGCCCAATAGAAAAACATCTATTTTCTCTAAAAAGTGCTATGAGATGCTATTATACATCAACCATCCCCTACAGCAGTTTCCAATGAACCCAGAACATCCTGTCTAACCAGCTGTCTTCTTCGGCTGCTAATATGCATGATGAATCAGTTAGCACATCTTGATTTTCAAATCAGTTAGCAGAGTAATATAGCCTATCTTGATTTTCAAATAACATAGCTGTCTGACTGTGAAGTGAGGTAGTGAAGACAGAAAAAAAAGGTAATTTCAGCATATGTGAAGGTGCATAAGCTACTTTTAAGTTATATAATTAATTCTCCCTTTACTGAAACTAGGGACAACTCTATTTCAGATGCCTATTTCAATGATTTTCTTTGGCTGTATGAGATTTATATCAAATCCACAATCCTCTTATATGAAAAGAAGTTGCTGTTATGTTAAACTCAGATCCTTTATGCAACCCTCTTATACGTCAAAGATGGCTATGGCTATGTTGGACCCAGATCCTATCCACAACCCTCTCATATGTCAAGGACAGATATAACTAAGTTAGACTAAGATCATACCCACAACCTTTCATATGTCAAGCAAGGACTGCTATGGCTACGTTAGACCCAAATCCCATCCAAATCCCTCTTGCATGTTATGGACAACTGAATGCAAGTGGCACAGTAAGCTTTCCTTTTTCTAGTACCAACAATTAGAAGCTCATCACTGTTTTGTAAAGGTATTAGTAATATACAAAATGCAGCATAAAACATTTCTTGTACAAATAATAAAATGCAAGCGTAACAATATTCTTGTGAATGATACATATTTCAAGAACAATTTTGGAGTGTGTGCGATTGCAAACAGGGTTGACAGGCTTGCTTCATTAACTGTAAAGGCCTTGTTACTGTGATAGTCAGAATCCATCATGGTTCTTTAAGAGACCAGTACTGATATCGTGCTGATTCCATATTCTTTCATTTTCATGAATAATGATAGACTAATATTTTCTTTGGTATGAGAATTGCTTGTACGAAAGGGATTTTGATATCCTAGGATTAGTAATGTGTACACTAATGTAGCCTGCATTACTGTGTCCTGCATGTACAGCTAAAAGACACAGATGATCGTCTAATGTTGTATGCTGATGATGACAATAAGAGATAAGTTTTTGGGTGCTGTTAGGTGAAAAACTATTTCCAGGAAGAAAATAAAATTTTGCCCCAGTTGCTTTGTTTCATGAATCAATGGTATCTGCAAATTGGCTCCTTAGCAATAATACTCCAAATAAACCAAAACTTGCTGATACATAATCTTTATATACAGATTTCCATCTCTGCTCCAAATGAGTATGATTCTATTGGGTGTCATGAGAACATATATTTCTGCATTCAATTAAGCAAGTATCAAAGGATTAAAATTTCTGACCTACTGCCATTTTCTTACTTTAAAACAATTATCCTAGGAAGCATAAAAGAAATATATATTTACTTTAAAACAATTATCCTAGGAAGCATAAAAGAAATATATATATATCTATAATGAATAGAATCAACACATAATGTCTTGAAATATTTGAAATGTATGATTACAATGATATTTTCTGCTGTGGATTATATTTTTGATCATGTTTCTGTTAGGATGGTGTGCCAAACTATGCTTTTGACTTAGTTAAGTCTGACTGCAAATGAAGATCATATTACAATGAAAAATAATCAAATTGTATTTGTTACCATCAATTGAGACAGCTTACAATTCTAATTGCACACAAGAAATGTAAGCTATATCATCTCTTAACTAAACATATATGGCACACAGCACAACATAATCTTAGACTTACTGTTGATAAAAGAAATGCAAATATTCTATAAAAAGATTCCTTTAATCAAGTAATTCTACTTGGTCATTGTCTAGTCTCATCCAGTTCATGCACACCAACGTGATTTAAACACAACTTTCAAGTTAAGGAGCACTTGAAAAGAAAAGGATGAAAAAGGATGGCTTTCAAAGGATACAATAAATCATAGAAGGGTTACAGGGATGCTGAAAACATTACGACAAATGGCCTAAAACTGAATTTTAAGTTGGATTTGTTACAGGAGGAGAGACACACTGCATCCATCACATCTACATTATATATTTTTCTTATGTGTGTAGCACCCGAGAGGTGTGCCTTCATGCCCATCACAGACTTATCAGTTCTAAACTAGCATTTAAGACATCAAACCTTTCACTGCTGATAACCTATACACAGTTCCAAAATTATTCTTTATTCACTGTGGCTGACCCTTATGTGATGCGCAGCAAAATCTCCAAATGAGAAAATCAACTCGATTATCACGGATGCAGAGTTGTCGTGCAGTAGGCTTGCACATTCAGCACCTCTCCATGTCAAAGTTCACCAATCGGTCATAATGCAGAGTATGAGATAACTCTGCACTCCTGTTTTGCTCCTTCTTCAGTATAAGATACCCCTCATTATATGAAAAGGTTGACATAAACTGATACTGATGAATCAAATGGGTCTGATGATGGTGAGTGGTCAGATCCAGAGAGTCAAAAAGAATAATAAGATAGCAAATGAATCTTTAACACAAGAACAACTTCATGGATATTTTAGCACACAAAACTTTAATCATAATAACAAGAGAATGTAATTTGGAAGGATAAAATCTTGTTTCCATTCATGAGAAGTGGTGACTTTAAAATACACACGTTTCTTTGACCTCAGATGCTATTTCTATGTTCTGACGTCATAAGTGATGCCAATCAGTGATGGTTTTTATAAGATGTGAAGTACAGAGGACGTCACACAGTGAGCCTGAGTTGGATTATATGGATATAGGTAAATGAAACATACAACAGGCACATAGTCAAAACACCATGATCAAAATGCTTCGTCCCCACTCCATTTATCAAAAATGGACATCTCTGAACAGAAATATGCATATACACTTGGCATACGTGTCTGAATGAGAATGTTACAGCAAAAGAAAAGAAAAAACTTACTGTGTTACTAAAAAGACCCAAACAACACTGGTGTTCTGCCTTCACATGTGGTATCATATAAGAAATTATAAAACAAGCAATATAAAAAAATTCATCCTTGTTTGCATTTGCTGAATTTACATAGGAGTGTATTCTAATGTTTTTAAATCAAGCACAAGAAAATTACAAATTGCCTTTTCTTGATCATGTAACACGCACACAAAACATTAAATGACTCATAATGCACGTGCAGTTCATGAATAAAAAAAAGGTTTCAAAATACATTTAACAGTTCAAGTTTTGAAAATCCATGATTTTTTGGAAGTAGACAATATCTAGAATTTGGAATTTTATGAACTTTCAAAAAACACTGGTCCACAGACTGTGGTCTGAATACATAATATCTTTTGACAGTGTGTTCTGTAAACTTGATGCAGGTTCTGAATGTTGTTTGTTGTAATGCATGTAAACACTTAAATCATTTAATAAACTTTCGGTGAAATCCTTGTATGGTTTATTTTCCTGTAACAGTTCACCATTTCCTGTGTAGAAGGTACCATCAAGAAGAAATGAAGAATGGCCTCATCTACTCCCATTCACATACATGCAGTATTTGTGGCAATTCAAGAAAATTATAGAAAATCAAGCTGTATCACAGCTTTAGTGACTGCTATGAACATAGTTTTCTATGAAACCTAAGGAATCACATGATAAGCTTTCAGTCCAGCCACAAATTCTCAAACAAACTTTGACAGAATCTATCCCCAGAATTTAAGTCATTAAGTACAAGAGTCAAACAAGCTTGATGTGAAACAACTCCTTGAGAACAAAAAGAGAAAAAAAAGGCGAAAATCATTCACACTCAGTCTCAAGCTGTCATGTGTAACGCACCAAAACCACAGCTCCCTTTCCACATCCAGGCCCCATAGACCTTTCCATGGTTTACCCCAGACGCTTCACATGCCCTGGTTCATAACATGTTCATATCTGCAAAGGCAATTTGCCGGCTAACTTACAGCATGAGAGTGAAGCAATTGTTTCATGACCACATAAAGAAAAAAGTGAATGTAACTATGTAGCTTTCCTATTATGCTTTGGTATTCCAGGCAGTAAATGTTTATGAGTAGGTCAATGGAAAACAAAAATAATCAGCCAAATATTCAGAAAAAAAATGTGTTGACTATTAGAACGCCCAGCAGACCGACAGGAAAAAGGAAAGAAAAGCCCTAATTCTAAAATGATGCTTTACTACAACAGCATATTCATGTTGGCATTACTGTTGTTCTTTAACACCTTTTCTAGAACAGAGATTAAATGATATCAAGACTACAGAGTTCATAATACCTTTATTCACACCAGTTACTAACCATGAATTGTTTATTTCAAACTTTTTAAAACTGGACCATCCTCAGCTAGGAAAAGCAAAAAACTTGATCCAACCAAGTGTGTGATCCAAAAATCCTTATGACCTGAAACAGGAAAACCAGGAGACTTCCACAGCATTCTAGCATAAAACATCTATCAAGATTCATTCCCAGCACTCGCCATCATGGATCATGCTTGTTTCACACTACTGTTGTTTCCTTTGCAACCCCACATATTGCATAAATGTCTATCATGAGTTCATCCATAAATAACCTTAATAATCTGTTGAGTTTTCTTTTGAAAGTTTCAGTATTTACACCTTTTAGCCCATTCATTGCAGAATTCATCAGAAATGACACCCAAAACAAGAAAAGGAAGAACTTTTTATTGAATACATCTACTGTGTTACTAAAGAAAATACCAAAAAAAAGTAGTATACTTTCCTATGTGATGGAGAGGGAGGGTGTTGAGTGGCTGGCAACAGAAATGCTCCTTATTCATCTACGTATACAATAATCGTATTTCTTTTCCAAGTGCGCTTTCATTTTGGAAACACCTAAACACATTACACACTTAAAGGATTTTTCCCTTGCATGATTTCACACATATGTATCATTTACATACTTTCCATATTATGTGTATGCATTTCTTATGTATCACATGTACAAATAAATATCATCTATGTACTTGCATATTATTTAAATAACACAGCTTTCCTTTACTTTACTTCATGAATTAATAAGAAAAAAGGAAACTTTACTTTCATCAGAAATTACATGCCAATACATGAAAATTTTTTCTTTTATTCTAAAACGGACTAAATCAGTAGATATGTACATGTGGCTTCCTGCCAAAATAATGTATGCACATTTCGATGATCTGTGGGTAACTGAGATGGATAACGATCATTCCAGCTGTGGTGCAGGTTGCTCGTAAAATATATTTATGAAAGATGGAGTCAAACACCATCAGGGAATTCAAATGAGGGCAGGAACCATTCACCCTTAAATAAGCAGCCTTGTTTGATTCCTCATATGAATCATGTAAGTGTTAGTTCTCTCATCTCACTGGGCAAAATATTGAAGTCTCTCATCTTTCTTGCCTAGCACATGAACAAATTTTTCTCAATTCCATTTATGAGAAATTCTGAAGAAATCTTACAGATTTATCAACCGTTTTTTTCCAGTCTCTAAAGTTTTATATATAGGATATTTACTTTGACTGATTACTTCGATTCTACCGAACATGATTCTCCTCTTTCTAGACTGAAGATCTGGTTCTCTCAGCTTTTAAAGGAGGTTCATATGTTTGATCCCATAATTCAGCTTATTAAAGTGCTTATTAAAGTTGTTTATTTCCATTTGTTAGGATGGAGATCATACAACACTGTATTATTCAATTTCATGTCTCAAGGGTGCATTAAAGATTTTCATCAACAATTCCCTTTCTTCCAGTGAAAGATCTCATCGTCATACCACTTCTTACTTGGCTTGACAAGCGCATGCATTTATCACCCTTACAAAACCCATCCACAAACAGATTAAGTGACATCTCACGCAACTTGTCGCACTCACCCTCCTCTCTTGATAAAATCTCTTCACTGCCTCTAATAACTTTCTTCTCATACCTTATATTCATAACACCTTCTATGGAGGTGTTCAACTTCCATGGAGCATCTCTATGCTCTCTCCAGATCCATAAATACCACACACAAATCATCATTTTCATTCTTATGATTGTCATAATCATGCAAGTCCTGGACTGTTTTTATCTCCTAGAGTTTGGAGGCCATATTCAACCCAGGAGTAAGGAAATGATAGACCCCACTGGAGCGAGAAGATCCTTAACAATCTTACTCCTATCTACCAACTGATAAGGATAAATCCTTACTGAAAGTCACTTCTCACTAGCAGTGTAACCGATTGCTGGCAGAGTCTGGAAAATGTCATATGCCTAATATAAAATCAAAGTGTTGAAGTCACAAGAAAAAGGTGAGCTTTTGAGACAATGCAAACAAACAGGCTCTCTTTGGAATGAAGTCCTTTACTACTATAGCCTATTCAAAACTGCTAGGCAGCTGTAACGAAAATGCTGAATTAGTCTATAATAATCTTCCCTCATCAATGCAGTGAAACATCAGTCATGTCACAAGTGAAGATAAGTCAGTTACCAAACTTGATTTAGAATCAACCAGGTCCAACTACATAATAATCTATGTTTACATTAACTGCAAAAGGTTTTCAAAAGAATTCAAAATTCTTCTGTAATGTGTGATGGTGTCGGTGGAGTGGATGACTGTTTACATGGTTTCAATTCCTGACCTATCCTACCCTAAAGATGGCACATGGGTCTCTTGTGAACTTCTGAGTTGAATTCGAAGTACCATATTAATTCATTTGAAAGCAAAATCATATAGCGGTATAATCCTCCTATCATGTATCTACTACTTAAGCAAAACGCTGGTAAACAGGATGAGGGAAAAGCAAATAATGAAGAGAGAAGTGAAGTATAAAGTGAAATTAAACCTGAGAAGCTAAAAATTAAAACAAAATTTCTATGAAAGAAAAGTAGACGTGTTACAACTAAGATATAGCAAAAAGAAAAAATATGTAAACAGAAACAAAAGGCATTGGAGAATAGTGAGGAATGGAGAAAACAAAATAATGAAGACAAACTATACATGTATATTGAAAGAAGACTCTGTAAGTAATGAGAATTTCAAGAATAAGCTATTCTGAAAGATAAAAAAAGTAAACAAGCACAGGAAACAGGTCTTTGGTAAAAACAAAGGTAAAGATGGTCAGATGGTGGTGAAAGAGAAGAAAAAGTTCCTCGGGAGTGGAGAATGCATCTTTAGCAACAGAGGGATCACGATTAAAGGTTTCGCCATGATAAATGGGAGGTGTTGGAGACTCACGTGACCATAGTGTACTGAAAAACTTTGAAAAGGAAATAAGAAATTTGGTAGTGTGTTTCAAAATTGAAAACTAAATTATGAAGAAAAAATAGTGTGATGAGAAGTGGAGACAAAACAAATATACATGAAATAAAGAGAAATCTTAGATCTGCATGAAAAATTGAAAGTAAGCCACATCACAGAAAGAAACCTCATATTAATTCATTGTATAAAATGGACGACTGTAATAGAAATGAAAAAATCTGAAAGTGAACAAGTTCTTTTTTTTTTCTTCTAGCTAAGCAGATAAGGTTGAACCAAGAGAAAAGTAAGGCTAAAAAATAAAAGGGGAAGGAAAGGGTCTTTGGATATAAAGACTTCATTATGTAATAGTTTTGCCATATGGCATTGTGGAGAGAGCTTTCCACAAGAGGAATATGTAAGAAGCATTCATTGAAATGAAGGAAACAGGTTAAGGTGAATATGTGTTCTCATGAAAATTTCAAGTTTTTTTATATTACGAATGGATGATGGCTGCAAGCTGACTGGTTTGTCTGCATGCGTGAGAGCATGTGTTGCTGAATATGGTTTCAAAGAAATGCTGTTGTGTGCCACACTGTATAATGTCATCATAGTTGTGTAATACACATTCATCATAAAAAAAATCCTAACATCTGATTTGCTGAAACTTCGAAAACCTGGAAAATATTGCTATTTTGTTAAGACAAAATCTTTTATATCATGCATTATCTTAATCCTTCCAATTCATTTACCAAGACTGTGACTGACATTGTGCATACAACTGTTATGAGGAAAGAGCACAATTGTGTGGAAGCTTATGAAAAACACTCAATGCCCCTGTGGTTAACTTTTTTAATGTATTTTTCTAAATATATTAAAAAATATGAGAATAGAAATCCAGGAATTTTGGATATTTGATGTACTGCTAGAATATGTAAATCTGGGGTATAGTCAAATCATCATGGCACTGACAGCTGTGTGTAGATGATGATATTTAAGTGAATCTTATTATAAATTGGATAGAATGGAAGAGTGATGCTGGGTGCAGATGAGTATAAGGTTATAGCTACTGTGTCTGAAGAAGGCAATCCCTGTATAGAATCAATGTAAATGGTACACAACCAATAGATAAGAGAATTTAGGCATTTCTTGATATTTTAAGATGGTTATGGGAGACCATAGGCATTATCAGAATAGCACAAGAAACAGTTGATGATGCTTTGGAAGCTCTGGAAAATGGGAAGAAGTAAAGAATGTGCAAGACAACCACATAGTTCTCATTCAGTCTGCTTTGAATGGGTATGAACCTCCAAGTTTCATGAGTACAAACACAGGAAAAACAGATCATTTGAAAATTAATTTTCATGAAAGAAGGACACTTCAGTGTTATTACAAAATATGGTTTAATATGATTCATGCCTCGTTTCACTTAGGGGAGGTCCTCAATGGATGAAAACAAAACAAAAAAAAAACTGCATGGTTGACCTAAAACTTTGACTGATGTGTACACTTCACTTCAAGTGTACACATGCCATAACTTAAGATGGGGAAAGGGTGCTGCTCAATCTTCATAAATTGTAATCTACTACAATAACGTGTCTTTCCTTCAAAATGTTTTCTGTGATGGGCAGAAAGGTGAGATTAATTCATACTCAATTCACAAGGACGACTATGTAAAAGGAAGATCAACAATTTCAACAGTACTTTGCAACTTCCTTTGTATTAATTACATTCTAAATAATTGTCCAAAAGGAATTTATTGCAGATAATATTCAAATTACTGGAGGGGAAAGGGAATCTCCAGGCAACAGAGAAAACAATATGTATAGCCTGGGAACAGAAAAAAAAGGATTCTGAAAAAATAATTTTGAGGCCAATATTTCCTGTTCTGAATGATCAAATTTTTACGTGACCCGCCTGTGTTGTGTGAGATATTGGCAAAGATGTTTGGCAAAGCAAGTGATCTCATCAGGTTACAAAATAGATGAAATGCCTATCGCTTATTCATTGCCAGGAAAGTAGTACCATCACACATCATGCAGTGTAGCTAACAGCTTACCATCAAGCAGTGCACTAACAATCTACAAGCAGATCATGACCCCTCTCTTATGACATCATAATCTATTAATACTGCCTGATCCATTAGTAAAGATCTTATGAGCAGACAAAAATATACCAATTAAAGGGAACATTTTATGAGCAGAATTTTTTTTTTAATTTCTTTTAGTCAAAGAATACAATAGAGCACTAATCATCTGTTTGTGCCACAAAATCTCTTGATAGAGCACTAAAATCAGCAACATATCTGCCCGTGAAGAGTAACGATAAGCAAAGCATGAGGTTGAACAATTCTGTATGCATTCCTCAGTGGCTCAAAAAGGTGCTAACCTAGAAAAAAAGCTGCACATCAAAGGATCAAACAAGTAAAAAAAAAAAAAAATACATACTTCAAAAGAGAGACTGTATGTGACTGCACTTCTATAAATGTGAAAAAGCAGTAAAGACACTTTAAAGTGAAAAATAATTAGATTCATGGGAAAGGCAACACAGATTTAAATCATGCTAAACTCCAGTGATTGCTAAAAAGACAGAAAAAGAAGCTTTAACTATTACACACTCCTCAGTCTAATATTTCAAATAATACAAATTCATTCCAACATTGATCAATTAACACAAAACTTCAAGTCCTCTTTCTAATTTCTATTTGTATGATTGGAAATACCAGGTTTCAGTCTGTAAATCCAAAAACAAGGTTCTATGACCAACAATAATGTTTTAACATCAAGGAAAAATTAATCGAAGTTAATGTATAACCGTCAATGTGACAAATAATAAAGACACGGGCACTTTCGATATGTCCCTCTTACTCTAACAGTTTAAAGCAACACAGATGTTCAAGTACATCTTTGACAATCAATCAACAGTTCAAGCACATCTTTGACAACCAATAAATTCAGTTACATGCCAAAGAAAAAGGATTGCACAGCAAACTCATCCAAAAGATCGTAATTTTCATGTCCATCATCACTAAATAAAATTGTGTTGCAAGTACAAAAACAAGATAAGTATGCTGAGAACACTTTTAACTTGAAACAAGACACCCTAATACTCAGCTCCAAATACATCTACAACAAAAAGCAAAACTCAGTCAGTGTTAGCTGAGCTAATTAACATACAAGATCTTTTGCATCATTTAACATCATTGATCTCATTTTCTTGTTACACTTGTTCGCTTTTTTTCTCCCCCCACATTAGAGAGACAGCACCATTAACAGACAAAGGAAAGGCTTCATTCACTCACACCCATTCTCTAGCTGGCATGTGTAATGCACCAAAACCACAGCCCCATATCTGCAAACAGGCCCTGCAGCCCTTGCCGTAGTTTCCCCCGGCAGCTTCATAAGCCCTGGTTCAGTCCAATGACAGCAAGTCAACTCCTGTATATGATATCTCATAATTCTGCAGGGAGGCTATTTTACGCCCCATAAGACATTAAGTACTCTAAGTCATTGAAAACACATATCTGCTGCTAAAAGTCAAAATGCCTTCACATATGAAGATGCTTGAAGAGGCACAAAGCAACCAATTAAGAAAACTTCCACAGGCATTTTGTCATCAACTGCACATATACCAAAAGCAACAAAGTATGATCATAGTCAAGGCAAACTATTGTCGTTTAAATCCTCTTAAATCATTTCCTTCTTGAAAGAATGCCATGGTGGAAGGATCTGCATGAAAATTCTAGAGAGATGAGATAGATTAACACACACAACCATGAAAGTAATAATGAACAGGCCACAAAAGTTGTTAGCTCTGGCAGGCAGAAACCTAGAGATGGCTCATATGTTTTAATCATGCACTATGAAATAAATGCAAATACAGAAACACACAAGACCATTCAATAGAAACCATTAACATCTTAAAATACATATATCTAAATAACAATTACAACAATATGCTCTACTACCTCTTTACATGAGCAGTTCAAAGACAAAACCTACTCATGCTAAACAACATTTTCTTCAACAATCTCTAATTCCACATTATTTTAAAACACCAGTCCTGGCGGATGAACATCTTGCAGAAACTATTTTTAGTGTAGTTCCCATGATTCATATTGTGTGAAACCTATGTCTTATTCTTCCTTTGTGCTAGAATCAAATCTGACCATTCATCACCAGCAGGGAAATAGGATACATGCCTTGATTAATGCATTCAATGATAATCTTGAATTCTTTTTCTTTTTATAATAAAAACATGCTTGCCTTTCCCATCTCAATGAGGTAGCATCAGGAACTTCATAATACATTAGATCTTAAACTTGTCAAAAGGCTCTCTGCTTTTCGTAATTGCAGTAACCATTGATTGCCATGCACTTGCTACATGGAAAGAATGCAAACCTCTTTCGGAAGTGAATAAGGCCATCTTTATAAATAGGGCTGCAAGTGTGGTGGTGATACCGATATGTAAACAAGACGGTCAATCCCTTAATGGTCAAGAACTACAGTCTACCTAGCATTCACTAAAATTTTTGAGCTTCACTTACAATGGTTTCCAGCTCAACTTGCTCAAATTGAGGCTACACATTAGTATTTCTAACCTTTCTGCCCAAAAAACAAATCATTAATCTATACAACAATGAACAAAAAAAAAATTCAATGATGTGGAACAAAGAATGGTGATACTAAAAAATGAAAGCAAGATGGCAGAGGTCATTAAAATCTTTTATGGATAAAAGGATGCTGAGATAGACTGAGCTTATAGAATACGTATAAAATAAAGAGGAAGAAGAAGACAGCATAGCTGATGGTATGTGAACAGTGAGAAGGAACACCACATATAATAGGAACAGATTGGGCGAATGGGTATGCCAACAGATTCTAAGAGAGTAATGACTGGTGACTGTGCACAGTGGAAACAGATTATGTATGAATGTGGAAAAGAGATAGATGTGAGACTCGCTGATATGCAGAGTGAATAGATATGAACCTTCTGGTAAAGCACAAGTCCCAGTTCACTCTTTTACATTCACACATGGGGATATGTACAATTTTAGTTTTGTTGCAGTATTCTTAAGACTGATTAGTACACACTATCTATCTAATTACAGTTTTTCTGTTAGACTGAGTGTATCTCTTCCAACTCATGCAAACTGGAATGTAGTAAGGTTGGTATATAATGAGACAGAAGAGAGAAAAAGAAATGGAACATAAAGATCGGACAGAATGCTAGCTAACAATGTTCCTACAATTACCTGTGTATATGGGTAGTAACCTCTATGTTATAAGGTAGTGAGGTAGACTTGGACCCATGATGGCATGTGACTAGCACTGTGCATGCTATGGCTCAGCATAGCATCCTCTACATAGAGCTGATAAACAACCCCAGCTCTGGATTTGCTTGTGCAGTGAACCCTTAATCCTGTTTAATGTATCATCACACAAAACAAATTAAAATACTGTGCTAACTCCAATAAAATGGACATGTACTAATTAAAAGGGTGAACAAATTTTACTAGCCACGCTAACTGTCGCCACTGCAACGTCACCTTGTCCCCCTTGTAGAATGCAAGGGACAAAGCATGGATGGTGCTTCATACAGTGTATTCCATTCATTATCTATTGACCATTTTTTTCGCCAATATATCATTCTTAAAAGTACCAGTCCAACAGATTTAGATATACAATGAAAAAGTACAGAGAAATATTAAGTTATAGAGAAAATAATGGTCATTATAGATAAAGTCTTACCATATTGCAGTCCCGGATTGTATATTCTTGGTCTTCCATCTAGTGAAAAATTGGAAATTTAAATGCTGATGTATATAACTCAAAAACACGGTAGAGTAAGTCAATCAATATCAAGACATCACTTAAATCAAATGTTAATCTAGATATGTGAATCTACAAATCTACGAAAACTTCAAAGCAAAGACAGTTGAATGTATTCTAAAATCCTAAGAGCCGATGAAAGATACATAAAGATGTCTGATAAGTCTTTATGTATATATTACATATTGTTCAAAATGCCTCAGGTCTGGTTAAGAACCTTAATTCTGCTATACAATCAAACACCATCAGTACTTGGTCAATAATTTTCTTTAGATAAAAAAATATAATGTATATATGTGTGACAATTTCACACTTATGGTTTCATCTTCATGATTAAAAAGGTCTAAGATTAAGTTGGTGAGAACATTTTGGTTCTGGTACAGTCACATACAGAATAATTTACAAATTGCTGAACTCTTGATATAGTGGTGTAAGTTAGTATGTTATCAGTGGAAGGTTCTTGAGCAGGTATATAGTTGTGTAGTATATAACTGTATTCATAAGAATTTCATATCAGTTAAAAGATAAATTACCATTTCTGTATATATATATACATATATTCATATATCCATATTCTAAAGCTTCAATCAACTATTCAAAAATCAAACTAATAATAACAGCAAAAACAAAAATAACTGTGTAAACATACCTTCCTTTTTTTCCAAATTGGTTCATCTTCTAATTTTTCATCTAATTTTTCATACCACGGAGTCTCAGGTGGTTTCTCAGGAGACACTGGCGGTTCAGGAGAAACTGGAGGTTCAGGGCTGGCTGGTGGAAGCAATGATGGTGGTGGTTCATCTAGTGTGCAAGGTTCAGTTTCCTCTGTTTCACCTTCATCATCAACATTAATAACTTCGGTATCATCTGCTTCCTTTGGACTGTCAATCTGGTCATCTGGCATCTTCTTGGGACCAGCAGATGACAGCTTTGGAGTGCCGAAGGCTTTAAACCATGCACTCAAATTGGGTGTTGCTCGCTCCTGTTTTATCTCAGGAGCCCTAGGTGTTGGGGGTGGTTCTTCAGTAATCCTCTCAGTAAAGTCTTCCACTTCTGGTATTTCTTCCTTTTCCTCTTCTTCTCTTACAGATGGAGCTTCCTCCTTTTCTGGCATTTTTTCCCATCTGTTTTCCCAAGGGCTATCCCACTTCTCTTTTGGTTCCCATTTCTCTTCCTCATCGGTACTATTAGCTTCATGTGATGACTTCATACCAGTGCCAATGTCCCCTGAGAGGATAATACTGCCTAAACTAAGCTTAGGACTGTCTCCTACCTCACTATTTGGTACCAGCCCAATACGTGATTCTTTGGCTTTTGCTATAAGTGTGGTCAACTTTGAATGTTCCTGCTTATTAATCTTCCCAAAAGGGTGGGTCTTTGCTTTTGGCTTCCCTTCAGTAGAACTTTTTGTTTCTTTCTTAACAACACCTTCTTTCTTTGCAATGTCTTTTGATTTAATAATAGCCCCTGGCTTTATTCTTCCATCCTTAATGTCTTTAAAAAGTTCCTTAGTATTATCTAAATTATCCTTATCATTTTCTACTTTCTTTTCCTTTTTCAATTTTTTCTTCTTTGGTTCTTCTTCTCCATCAACTCCATCACCATTCTTCCTTTTCTTCTTTTTATGTGCTTTCTTATCCTTATCCTTTGGTTCATCCATCATCAGCTTTCGTCGATATTCAGCTTCAATTTTGTAAGCAATAGCCTCAAACTCTTCAGCCGTAACTTTGTGTGATGGAGAGTTACTGGCAGAAGAATATTCACTTATGCGTGGAACAGTTGAGTCATCCAGCATTGATGTTATATCCTGAGAAATACAAATACCTTGTAAAATTCATATTCAACCTTAGCATTTACACAAAACATTTTCTTTGACTCATCCTCGTTGAAGTAACAAAAATGGAAAGAAGATACATTTCTGCAGATATAAGGAAAAAACTACGAATATATGGC
>JAUTXX010000014.1:128846-139909 GCA_032273605.1 Panulirus laevicauda
CATTGTAAACAATTCCTACAGTTAGCAGTGTAAACAATACCTACAGGTAGCAATGTAAACAATACCTACAGGTAGCAGTGTAAACAATACCTACAGGTAGCAATGCAAACAATACCTACAGACAGCAGTGTAAACAATACCTACAGGTAGCAATGCAAACAATACCTACAAGTAGCAGTGCAAACAATAATTACAGGTAGCAATGCAGACAATACCTACAAGTAGCAGTGTAAACAATACCTACAGGCAGCAATGCAAACAATACCTACAGGTAAGTAGCAATGTAAACAATACCTACAGGTAGCGGTGTTAACATCAGTTTAAGTGATAACCAGACGAGCGATGACCGAGCACAGAGGAGAGTGTGGACGCTCAGTCAGTCAGCCAGTGTTGAGCCACCGGCCAGGTCTCCTCTGGTAACAACCCACACTGGTCGTCTGCTTCTGTCTCACTGGAGAAGATTTACCTAAGATGTCGAAATAAAGATAAAGAATCTTTTGGGCTTCCCATTTTGGGTCACAGTATAATCTGCTTGTGGATCATCAGTATCATCCTTATCATCTATATCAATATCTGTTTACCCTATAGCTATCGAGGGACAGTGTTTGTTGTCTTACCTTCCTGTCTTCAGTGGATGTCGAGTCTCCATCTGTATCTATGTCTACCTGCTGGTCCTCGACCCACAGGTAACCAGCAAAATGCCGCTTGAGGTAATCTTTCTTCGTCCATTCTCGCCTGATGCCTCGACCACTTCACTTTTGTTGGCTTTATTTTCTTCATTTCGTTTTCAATCCATCTTTGTTTTGTCATTTCTTACCCATCTTCTGCCTGCATGTTCACTTTCTCATGCCCTCCAATGCCCTATCTAACCCTTTCTTCTTCTCCTCTCTTTCTCATTCTTGTATCTCGTACATTTTAAACTTAAAGATTTTTTGCAATCTCATTCTACTATCGCTAATTCTACCTGCCTGGGTATCGGGAGAGTTAGTGACAGCTGCGTTGTGAGCCACCACTTAGGCGTTTGTAAAGTTGCACTCTTACACAGGTAGTTGTCTTATTGCCTCGCCCACACATGTAGTATAGTATAGTACGTATTAAGTGTATGTACTAGTATATTTATGGTATATGTAGTATGGTACCTATTAATTATATTTGCTACATGTATGTCTATAACTGAACTCTACCTCCAGTGAAGTTATACAGTGATTTAAAGATTACCTTTGTTGAGGTTGTATCCTTATTAATGGAACGGAACACAATCTTGTCAAACTCCTCACTTCCACAGGAGTCCTCTGTCATCTCATTACAGATAGTGACACAGCCTCATAAAGAGCTTGCCTACATTCAGTTGATTTATCTGTTGGCATATTAGTGACAATTTAAAAAGCTTCGGAATGCAAGTAAATTTTTACTAGAATTAATAGTAAATATAATTTAGATTGTCCCAAAATTACAACTCTGCTAACTTTGTTTCTTTTTTCAGGTTTGACAACTATTCTGCTAATGTTATGGTAGATGGCAAGCCAATCAATCTAGGACTATGGGATACAGCGGGTCAGGAGGATTATGACCGCTTGCGTCCCCTCTCATATCCACAGACTGATGTTTTTCTTATCTGTTTCTCTCTTGTTAACCCAGCCAGTTTTGAGAATGTCAGAGCAAAGGTATGACCATAATAGTATTTTTCCAGTGATATTTACCTCCTTTCCCAGTAAATGGACTTTATAAAATGCATGCATTCTTATTGGTCATTCAAAAGTACCCGTATAGTGTGATTAGTTTGTGAAGTCCAGCAAGTCTTTGACAGTATGTACAATAAGTATTACAGCACTTCAGTTCTCGACCTTCCACATCAGGCCGAGTTATCAGGTGACTTAAATTTGTATTCATGTTTCCTCTCAAACAAACACTCATCATTAGTACACTTGGACATCCATTAGGGGATCAAAGATGTTAGTTCCCCTATAGATTGTCATGCAGGAAAAGATATATTCAATTAGTAAGGTTAGAAAATAAGAAATATATCTTTTATATTCATTCTGCATTCCCATACATGTATGTTGAAAATTTGTAAATCATCTCAGTGTCCATTAAATTTACTTCCCTTGGGCTTGGCAGGCTTCTGGGTTGGGTTGTTGATCAACCAAGATATTGGAAGTCATACCCACAGGCCCATGTAACCCCCACAGCCTGGCTTGTCTGATGCACTGTGGAAATAATTGTCCAGGGCAGTCTTAACTTCTCCATGTGCATCCCATGGTGTTTCTGATAATTGCAGGCAAAGCTTTTAAATTGTGTCATGGGCCTGAATGTATGCAGTGTTCTCTCTTTTTGTGCAGGTCGTATCAGTTGATTTTAGAAGTTAGTATTTTACCGATTCTTTTACATGACCATGTATCCATGTTGCCCTTCACACATTTCATATCCAGTAAACCAGTTTTATCTCTTAACTATCACATGACCAAACCTATCTTCACTCACAACCCCCTCAACTTGTACCTTCCTAATATTTCTAATTGGCATGCTTTCATGTATGACTGCTGTGCTGTTGGGGGAGAAGTTTCATGTACCCAAATTATGCACCTTTTAAGAATCCTAATGAGTTTTCATCTTTTTCAGTGGTATCCAGAAGTGCGGCACCACTGTCCTAACACACCCATCATTCTTGTGGGAACAAAGCTTGATCTTAGGGATGACCGTGAAACCTTAGACAAGCTCAAGGACAAGAAGCTTACTCCCATCTCATACCCTCAAGTAAGAAATGAACAGTTTTATACTTTGAAACTTTATTTCAAAAACTTCCCGTATATAGTTAGGTTTTTTGTCCTTGTAGCTGGAAATTAGACCTAAGCTTCTTCGTATTAGGCTTTCCCATTTCAAGATATGGAAAACGTTTTCATTTTCATTGCTTTTTCATTTCCTCCAGATTGTTCAATTGCTTTTTCTTCCAGACTTTGTGAACATGTAACCATGATGTTAAGTTGGCAACTGATTTGTTATACATACTATCCTTAATTTTTGTGGAGCAGGCACAATACAAATACTGAAAATTGTATGTCATAGTGAATTTTGAAATTTTCGAAATGAAGTTGCCCAATCTTATTACACACCTATACACGCAAAGTTGGGACAGTTGTTTGTGTAGAGCTAAAATACTTTACTGAAAATTGGTGAAGAAAATTGGAGTATTCACATAGCAAGGTTAGGGAGAATTCCTTATACAAACATGGAGGAACACGCAGAACTTTAAGTAGCAAGTTAACTCTATAACTCAATAAGTTTTTGAAGATTATAATGGAAAGAAGGATTGAGGAGGGATGAAAGGTGAAATGGCTGATGTATACTATCTCGATGGTTAAAAAGCTTAGAAAACAGGTGGATGCTGTTCTTGTTAAAAAGCAGGTCATCGACAATTTTCTGGTAGGGATAAGGCCATGTTCCATTTAGAGAAGAAATGGTTGCAAAGAAAGAGAACTTAAAAAAAGGAAGCTGATAGAGGCTATGGAAATACCAAATGCAGTTCTGAAGGTAAAGGTATCTAAAAGAATTGACAAATAGTCAAGATATAAGGTGACACTTTAAAGATTATGTTCAGTATGAAGGCACAAAACCAGCGAGGATACTTGCCATCAATGAGGACTTTGTTAAGAGTATATGTATGAGCTAATAGACCAAGTGGAAGAGTGACAAGTTTACATGATGGAGCACCTATCCCGGTGCTGATGTATGATTATGATACCCAAGCATATGTATGTCAGGATAAGTAGAAAATAAGAATTTTATAGGTGTATGATTTTTGTGGTTTAGTTGGAATTAGAAGGACATATAGAATGAAGAGAAATATATTTATGTGGTATGACGTCGTTAGAAAGGTGAATAAATGAGTCTCTTTGGATGGAATGATCATTAAGATTATTTAGCAGATGATAGATGCAAGAATATGTTTTGCAATACAGTAGAAGATACAGTGAGAAGAACTGTCCTTGGGGGGAAAAAGTGAGAACTGTATTATTGTCATGATTGATATACAGAACAAATCCTGTTGCTTGTGGTTGGATTGTCTGGCAGCATGTTAGTTGTAAAAGTCGGATGATATGATTTGCTGAAATGGGATTATTTGTCTGGCTACACATTACAGTCTTAAAAGTTGGATGATATAATTTGCACCAAAATTATTATGCCATGCTACCAGAAATTGAGTACTACATATCATGAACAACTAGGATTATTTCAACAGATGGTAGAGGAATGATTGGGGAACATTTTCCAAAGAAAACGGTATGAATAGAGACCATGGTCTCTGATTATTAATTAATATTTGTGTTGAATAAAAGGTAAGAAACACATTTAGGTATGGAAGTCTATGTTTAACATGCTGGAAATGGATTATGGGTGGATGTGAGTGATGTTGGAGAGGTTATGAGTTCTGATCAGTCCATTAAAGTGGGAATTGAGTATTAATACATAGGTAAATAGTGTGTGTAGAGAACCCAAATATTGATTTTGGCACCACCTGGAATAGGGTAACAAGGAATGAGGTTGAATACAAATGCTTTATATTTGTTCAAGATATTACCTCTTAAGATAAAAAGTTAGGTAAGAAATAAAATCAATGTTAAACATGCATTCTAATGACTTGATGCTATTAGGGCATTTCATTTTGAAATTCAAAGTGTAAGACAAATATCTATAATTGTGCCAAAATTAAGAAATACTAAAATTTAAATTTTGCACTAAAAGTGTTAAGAAGGGACAGAGAAGGGGACCAGGTGAGGATATTTTCTCAATGGCTCAGTCCTCTGTTCTTAATGCTACCTTGCTAATGCGGGAAATGGCAAATATGTAAAAAAAAAAAAAATAAAAGAACTATATCAGTTTACAATAATATAATTAACAAAATGGAGAAATTTCCAGATATCTACAGAAATAAATAACATTTGCATTTAATGCTCTGTATGATCCATTCTTTCATTAAATACATGTTAGAAGGACTTAAGATACCTTTTCCTGCAGGGTCTGTCTATGGCTAAAGAAGTAGGTGCCACCAAGTATTTGGAGTGCTCTGCTCTGACCCAGAAAGGTTTGAAGACTGTGTTTGATGAGGCTATCCGTGCTGTGCTATGCCCTATTAAACCACCGAATAAGAAACGCAAGTGCACTCTCCTGTAAGACCCAGTAGATGAATATTTAGGAACCAAACAAATGGATTTTTGAATAGTTATATCATGGCTTTGGAATCATATTGACCATTAGTGATTCATCTTTTTTGTCAAGGTGACCCTAAGCATAGATCCTTTTCCTTATGGCCACTTTGCTGTGGTAGGTCATAGGAGTCATACAGTATGATTTTAAAGTGAATTGTTTATCACGTGTTGATAGTGACTGTTCCAGTACCCAAGTGATTCTTTCCTCATGAAGCTACAGGGAAGAAAATTTCCCATTTGCTGGACAGAATCAGTGTATGGAAATTGAAAGTTGAAAATTCATAATTTGAGTCACTGTTGATAGGATTATGAATGACTAAATTTTGTATACAAACCCATGATCACAGGACAGTTAGTGCAACTGTGTGCCTGCCCTCCCCTTTTTTTCTTTTTCAAATTTAGGGCTTTACACTATTATTTGCATTTTTATTAATTGTAAATGCATATTTCCAGGCAAAGCCCCAAAGGCTTTTGTTTGCACAAAAACAAGTACCCACTTTAATCATGCAGGAATTTAGACATGTTTGGTGCAACTTTAGATTTGAGGTCTGGTTCATCAAACTGCTGTCTGTTTGCATTATTGTTCAACAGCACTGAATCACACATTATTTGCCTACATACTGGTAATATTTATAATTTAATATGTATTTATCTCTTATTTCCACATGAGTAGTTAAAACATTAGAGTATTGTAAAAGCAACTACTTTGCAGGACATGCTGAACCTCATGCAGCAGTCAACAGACTATATGCACTTATGATCCCAAACAGAGAACATAATTTGTGCCTTGTTGTATTGCTTTTGGGAACTATAACAGTTTATTCCAGTTCAAGGTGAGCTAGAAAGTGTCTGACCTATGACAGTTAATTTGCCTTCTGTTCAGATAAGTGTGCATGAGTGTTGCTTTGGTTGAAAATACAGATGTTTGATATTACTTGCCAGTGTCTTTAAAAATTCTATAACGTAAAAAAAAAAAATTTCTTTTATAGGAATGTTAGTGTAGAAATATTGAAACGGTTTAAAAGTTTATAAAGAGAAGGAGCTGATATATCTAACGTTTGATCCAGAGTTGATGTATGTGTGTGCTGTAAAGATATTAAGAAAATGAGAAAAGTGGTGGACCCTTTGTAAAAGATGTGGAGGTTCAGAAATTTTTTGCAGTACAATGACCTGGAATATTTGAGTGTTGAAGCAAGCGTTGCAATTATTCAAAATGTATAATGTGTGGTGATGGTGATGTTTTAATGCTGGGTATAGGCCACCTTGCACAACACAAGAAATTTGTACGAGAAGGATAGTGAAATAGCCATTAATATCTGTGATTTTCATCAGTATCGTAATTATCATCCCCAGCCCATATCAGGACTGTCACTGTAGGGTTTGCACAAACTTTATAAACTTAAGATACTGAATTGGATGAAATATGCTGTGAAGATCTTTTAAGCCATTTTATTCAGACTTTTTACCAGTGGTCAAACATTATGCTTTGTAGACTAGTTCGTCCTTTTCATAACTACATAGTTTTGAATTTTAAAAACTTTACAAATTATTTTGTCTCAACCTCTCAAGGGTAGAACACTCAAAAGTGTAGTAAAAGGATCTCTCTCTTTTGATGTATGTATTTGGCAAGGTAGTTGTTTTAATTTCTAAAATTAGAGCATGGCAGTTGGTGTAATTGGAGTGGTGTATTGGGGTGTACAAGAAAAAGATTTACTACTCAAATTTCCATATCATACATTTTAGTGACATTTGTTGTCACCAGGATATTAGTTTTATTGTTAACCTGAATAACAAGATATTGTTATTTCCATAGTGACTTAAGATCATGAATTATTGTATGGTGCAAACACCACCCTCAAAATTTGGCAGTGCAGATAGGTGGCTAAGGTATTAAGCATATCATTTGTAAGATCTCGTGTTTTGCACTGCAGACTAGGTCTCTGTTCAATGTCCAATAAGCAGGTTTCTAAGCAACAGAAGCCATGATGCTTGGTCTTTCAACCCATCTAGATTTTGGAAAGATTTTGGAAAAATTAATAGTATGACCAGCATTTTCCATTACTTAGCACAAAAGTGATATACAGTATTGGATTAATGCTGTTAGTAACTATTTCATGGGCCTGTAATTTTGCCGTGAATGTAAGTTTACCAACAGGTCTTTCATACCTGATATATAATCAGGTTGTGTTCAACAAAATGTATTAAGCCACTCGGTACCCTTGCAATGCTCTTCCTGCCAACTGTGGTACACAAGTTTATGTTGCTCTAATGCCTCTGTGCTGTCCTCAACTGATCACATTTTATAAATTAAAAGCTTTGTTGTTCAGTAGGAAGTATACTCCAACAAGATGTAAGAAAATGGTGGTATACTAGTGTCAGTTGGAAGGTGCAGCATGGGTAGTGGCAACATTGAAAGTACCTCCTCATCATAACTCATTGAAGCTTCCGTAAAGGATCATCACAATGGAAATTGATTACATTGTACAGTAAGGTAAACTTTTGTTCTCAGATAGTTGGATTTGTCTGACTTCATCTGCCACTTCATTACATCCAAAAACATAAGTTTCATGAAAATCATTGCATGTTCTATTGTTTATGTTTTTAAGTTGCTTTATGGTAAGTGTTAATAGTAAAATATTCCGTGTACATAAAGTTTTATATATGCTGCCAAGGCCAATAATACCTGTTGGATGTGTGATACTGAGTGGGAAATTTAACAAAGGATTAAGTGTTTTGATACATGTAAATTGTGTGTCAAAATATATAAGCTCATAATGTATATATACATACCACCACACTAATGTATCAGTAAACCAACTTAATTGGCATGGAACTCTATTTTTAAAAGTAGGGTTAACAAGTTATGATGATTTTGTTTGCAGTATACCATTGATTTTCCAATTATGTTGATAAATGAAGTCCTTAAATTATTTGAAGCATGAGGTATATGAAAATTCATTCTTCCACCTCTAATAATGATAGAATGTGATGCCTTTCAAAATATACTCTAAAGGTACTGTGCTTCAAGATTTTAAATTTTAAAAAAGAAAATACTGAAAATATGAGAAATTATATTTTCAAAAGCATTTAAGCTGAGCCTCTTTTCAAAGTTCAATGTACTTTTTATTGTGTGTTAAATACCTAAAGAGGTGAAGCCAAGATGTTTATCAAACCCCTAGTTCACTTAAGAGAAAATTTGATATATCACCATTAATACCAGACTGTAGTACCTTTAAAGTAACTCTCATAATGTAAGTTTTGTATGTGATTAGTAATGGAATGTGACCAACATCTTCAAAACCCTGGCTTTCCCTGTGTAATAAGGTTTATTGGCAATGACTGGTTCTAATGACATTGCTGGCTGCATATTCTTTTAGTTGCAAGTTCCTTTATTACAGAAGTTTTGGGAGACAAGTTATGAAAATTTGATGGTCATGGGCGTCAAGAGTATACTCTGTTAGTAATTATGGGTCTGAAATACTGGTCACCATATATTGTTTCTGTGAAATGAGTTAATGTGCTAACCTAAAACGTGTTAAGTTTTAATTGTCTAATGCTGTATTTCTAGTACTGTATGTGCAGTATCTTCAGTTCTAACTTTTTATAAAGGTTTCTTATTGAAAGTCAGTGTGTAGCATGAAAAGAACATTTGTAAGATTGTACATACATATATACACAACACTTTATGATTGCCATGCACACACGAGTTCTTATTAACCATTATACGAACCTGTTTGTCTCTTGACACAGTTCTATAATTTACTGATTAAATGATTTAGCATTTTGTTTTGAGCTGTAATGAAGAAATACAAAGTTATTTTCATGCCTCTGACATGATAGAGATCACAATTGGTAATTAAAGTGTTTCATAGGTGCTACTTTCAGCGTGAAGCCAGTCACCCTAGGTGACTGGTTTTAAGCCTCTCCCATCTTAAAAGGCGAATAAAGTTGTCTACTCCCTTTGTCATGGATGTGGAATATTACCTTCCACATTCTACAGGCTATGGACATGAGCATTGGTGTAAGCAGTTTTAAATGGGAAAAAGGCAAAGGTTCCATCCATTTTGTCTATTTTATGGCTTTAAAACCAATAGAAAATGAACAAGGAATTCTTGCCAAATGCCACAGGCTTAATAACGTGACATTCAGTAATGTTTTTTTTTAAAAGGAATGGAAGTTACTGCTGTAAAAGTTGAAGACACCCAAGTTTGTAAATGCACTACTAAACAGCATTGGATCAGTTGTAAATTTAATTTAAGATACTTGAGTAGGAACTAATGTCATTAGTACTACTGGCCCTTCCATTAATATATATTTTCCAATTTCCTTTGCATTAGGCTTGAGTTCCTTGTCCAAGCTTTCAAGAATTACCTACATGAGACATAAATAATACAATAGGCACCACTTGTCATTTTGCATAGCCTAATTGTGCACAAAGTTCAGTGATTAACATGTTGAAGTTTGTAAAATGTTTTTACATTTGTAAATAGGGATGTCAAGATATGATGAAATAAAACTGTATAATTATTTTACCCAAAATTTCTTCTCTCCTTTCTGGGAAGAGGTTTTACAGGACTAGTCTTTTTTTTAAAAATCTTTGTGGAACATTTACTAAGCAAATCAGTTTTTACACCATTACTGATGCCATCCTGCAAGACTTTAAACTTTAGAGAATAACGTCTCATATTTTGAAGTGCTTAATGCCAAAGTTACGTATATTGTAACTATGATATTTGTCCCCACCTAAAACTCCCTCAAGGGGGTGGCCATGAACCTGGAGTATTGCCCTTAACAGGACACTGGCAGAGGGCAACTCTAGTGCAGTATTTGCAGAGACTCCTACTACGTTTATGTATGATAAATTATGCATGTACCTACGAAAAGGTTACCCACATGCAGAGAATTTTTGAGAAATTAACTAAATTCACCAAGATACCAACTATATTATGTTGGTAGCCAATTTCTGTTTTCATGAAGAATGGTACCCAATATTTAAATTCCTTTACTCCAAAAATTATTATTCAATATGGAAGGACATTGATAATATCTCTGGTGCCAGTTCCATCCAGGAACTCCAAGCAAAGGGTGGCCATGGCAAAATAGTCTACTTTTAAACCTGTCCTTAATGCTTCCCTGGCACATACCATTCCACACATTCTTGCACTCTTCCACTGTCACAGGTGGTCTTCCTCATACCAACCCCATCAATCATACTATCATACACTCTCCTTGTAAACTCAACATGACCAAACTACCTCAAAGTATTCCATTTCACCTATTCTGCCACTCCACAATTCATTCTCTGTCATACCAAATCTCTTGTACACCTCTTCATTACTTTTTTCATTCTATCTAGCCATACCACATGCTCCTTTCAAATAAATAATTTCCTTAGCCTAGATTCATCTCATGTCTTGGCTGTACAGGACATGGTCAGAACAGTAAAATCCCTTCTTCACTTTCATACTAACAACTCTACCCTTCATTATTCTATTAAGGAACTCAATGACCCTTGTACTGCTCTCCCTTATCTCTCATTCCATATCACCAAACTTACCTAAGATAGCTCCCAAATTCTTAAATTCTCTCTCAACACAGTAATATCCACAAATACACTTGTCACTAGCCACCATACCTCACAACCTCACTTCATCTCTACACCCCTTTTCCCTACTTCTGCTTTCATCTCTCTTATTGCCATCTATCTATATCTCTGATGCTTGTTCAATTTGGGAACTCTGTCAAGGGAGTGGCCATGGTTAAAGTCTCCATAACTGATGTACTCTAGTGCCACCTCTTAGCCTTCTTGCATCACCCCTAACAGGCCACTCGCAGAGGGCAACTGTAGTGAAATACATG
>JAUTXX010000014.1:149091-169416 GCA_032273605.1 Panulirus laevicauda
CTAGTAAGACTAACACCACAAACCATCAGGACGGACCACTGGACCACCAGATCGATTACCTCTTATTGTCCATGAATGAAGCTGTCAGAGTTTAAAAGCAAAATGGCAATTATGCAATCAAAATGGAATGAAGGAGTAATGAACATCAAAAGCTTAGAGGCAATACTGTCCATTCTTATCACTAGTAATAGTGGAACAGCAGCCTCTCCATGAGTACCATAAGACTAAAGTCTATGCTGTCTCATTTTGTATGAGTCTTCGACAATTTAGATGGAGAACCTGTAAATATGACGTCACACTCCACACACCTACCACATAATAAAATCCATACTCAAAACTAGTAATGCCAAGTAGCTAAACTACTGAACTCTTCGAAGAAAAATCTATGAAATCTCAAGATATTCAAAAATATGCTCCTCTACTATGGTCACACCCACTGAATGAGGGGAAATCATCGAGTTTCACTACTGTTTCGTATTAAACCATAAATCATAGTCACGCCACTAAAACAGAACTTTACCGACTGAATAACTGCACATAAGTAGAAGTATGGAGGTACTCACGGTCGAGTGGAGTGTAACGTTATATAAACAACGTCGAAGCAAACGTGAAATTACCAAAAGTCGACAATACGCAGCCATGAAGTTGTTACTGCGGAAAACGAATAAAAGTATCATACTACACTGAATACAAGCCAGCAACAAAAGGCGTGTATTCACATGAAATTCCTTGGTCTAGTCCAAAAAAACCCAAGGACCTTAACAGCTGATTGGCTCATAGCTGCAGACAATTTTGTCCCGCCTGTTTAAACGTTCTTTTGAAGAATACCAAATGTTCTATAGCCCTTCACATCCTTCCATCCACAACTAGGATCTTACCTTTGCCATAAAATCTGGCTGGGTCGTATGGCCCATGAATCTTAGGGTTATAATCAGCTGGATACTCTCCGAATCCCATGACTAGTGCCGGCCTCAGAGTTGGACACGGGAGATCACCGGAATGGCACACCGTCGCTCCTCAGTGTGTTCCTCCGCTCTCACTACCGCGTAACACCTTCCACCGAACATTTTCAAAGTGAAAATATCCAAATAAAGAATATCTATCTATATTCCTATGTTAACATTTTGAAATAATGTAATAACTTTCATAAAATTTATGAGATAAACTGAAGGTTTGTGCCATTTACAATTTTGTACTATATTGTGTATTAAAGTAAAACTATGAAAAGCGAGAAGGAAAAAATATAAATAATTCTTATGAACTTACCCTGTAGATGCTCTCATTGTAGATATTTCATTTTCAAAATATGTGTGTATAGTTAGGATTTTTCATATATCAAAAAAGTAAGATCAGCTATTATAACATAGGTTTTGTTGCCTTCTAATGAATAGCCTTATCGCTCGCATATCAATCTTTGTATAGATGAGTTCGACACCTTAATGATATATAAAAGATACAGGAGCTTTCCTTGGATGACATTACACTAAAAGTTATATAATGGAGGACGTATCTGAGTTTCTGAGTAATTAAAAAACTTTGAACGACGCGCCGCGTTCCGTTCCGCATCTTAAGTTCAACAAAATCGCATCGAACGCGCAGCAGGGGGAGCATTGCTGGCTGCTTTGTTTTTCTCGGAATATCTTAAAATGCCCTTTGTTACGTTTGATTTTTGCTAATATTATCCAGAGAGGCAACGGCGTTGTTGAGGTAAGTCACAGAGCGGGGCTGATTGCCCGGTGCATGCTTAGAAGTCTGGTAAAAAGAGAAAATGGAAGTTGTTATGAGGGGCTGGGGGTTTGCGGGGTTTCAGGGCGCCCATTTGGGAGGGTCGAGAGTGGGGGTTTTTGTTTTGTCGCGGGAGACCGAGAACCTGGCGGCTCCTTCCCGCCCCTCACCACCCCTACCCCAGCCCCCTCACCATGATCACCAGCGTGCACCATGCCCTAACCACCAGGTCGGGCTCACTGGAGGGGATATTAGCTGGGACGCGCCGCTCTAGTGCCACTTACGCAGCAACTAGAGAGAGACATGGCGACTTGTTACCGAACCTGACTCCAGCCCGCTAAATCCCCCCACATGTGGGCCTGACCTGGCTCCCAGCACCTCTCATGAACCACACACACCACGCTCACTCCACCTGGGCCATACGTACTGGGCATTACCTCCACCATCCTGGCTTTGCCGACCTAAGAAAATTCTTTCATTGACAAACTTGATTGCTGACGTTTTTGATAATTGAAATCCCTCGGGTTACACACTGCTGTGAGGGAGGTGCTTGAAGCTGACACTGAAGTTGAAATACTAGAAAGATTTATCAAGCAATACTTAGTTCCTAGCATTCTCTCAGTACAAATATGATGCATTTTAATGAAGATATATTATGGTGGATGGAGGCAAAGTATTTGTTAAATAGTTTTGTGGGTACCAGTGAAGACTGTGGCTTTAGTGAGAAGTTAGTGCAAGCTTTTCAAAGCCATGGGGTATGTCGGTTCTTGTGTACCCGACCCTATGCCCATGTAAGTGTGTAGTGGTGGTGGTTTATATAGGAGCTGTTGGGAGAGTTGCAGTGGTGTTGACGAGCTACAACTCTTGTAAACCAGTTATAACGTGAAGTTCATGGTGGCTGTCTCACCTGTGTGGATGTCATATCAGTCAGCATAACAGTTTTAGCCATATACGAAGGTAGCATTGTCTTCCGTATTATTCTCTAGTGTGTATGGGTAAGGCTTGCAGAAGTGTTTTCTTAATGATTATTTGGTGGATTGTTTGTCTTTTTTCAGATTGATAGTATATCTTCTGACTCTGCAAATATTTTAAGGGATATCCATCTCATTTCTTTTAACATCATTATGTAAGTTAAGAAACTGTGTAGTCTAGAATTTGATCATTTTTATTGCTACTATGCTAAAGTCATATTGGTAGATTATCTGTTTATAGTTTGATTAAATTTCATTCTTTGTTTAGTCAGTTTCATATACTGTAAGTAGAGTTATTAAATGCTCCGTTGGTAATTTTCGTTACAAATTTGAATGTATTGCTCATATGGTCATCTAGTTTCCAGTGTCATATTTGCATGAGTATGTATACATAGATGAAAAGTTATTGCGTAGTTTTGCATAATTATCATTATTATTCACTATGGTATATAGCTAGTGACTTGTTAACTTTATAATGGAGTAGAATATTTGATATAGTTAATGTACATTAATTCATATAAGTATTAGTCTGTCAGCTGTGATTATGACAACTGGAATTATCCTGTTGATATTTTAGATTTTGAGGATTTCATAAAATAGCATAGCATTAATCATGGTTAGTGACAGACAGTTATAGTGTAGTCACAGATTTTCCTTAGCTTTTGTTGCATTTATATAACAGGTCCAGTCCATAGTGTGGAGATAAATTTGATTATTATATTTAGTCATAATATTTTTTGTTCATGCACACAAATTTATACTGACATACTGAAATCATAAGGGTTTGCAGTACTATAACTTAAACTTGCCATTTTTTGTAAATCTTTTCATGCTTAACAGACAACTTAAAGAAAGCATTTTTAAGTTTATTCCAGTTTTTGAAATTCATATGCTACTTTGTTGTGTAATGATAAATACATATTGTAAACTGAATTTGCTTTGGAGTTTTCGGATTATTTCATTATGTGTATCCCAGTTAACATTATCCATTATCTATTGGGTAGTGCCCTTTAGACATACTTTCTTAGAAGTTGTAGAATCTTTCAGAATTCCTTTTGGAGCAGTCACATTTTGTGTGGATGGCGAACTAAAATAGGAGTATGAAAGGTTTTTTTTTCAGTGATAAGTTATTAGTGCTGAGAACTATGATCATCTGACATTTGTAAAGTGTTGGGATAAGTAATGTGTACATGTATGAGACACTTCTATGAATTAGCAGAACCCCGGTCTTAATTTATTATCTGTACAAAGCCATAAATTCTATTAGATATCATGGTTGATAGGCGCTCCTTGAAAAGAAATTTGTCATGCGTTCCAGTCATTTCTTATTTACCTCATGGTTTATCAAATCTTTATTATATATATATATAGGGTTATATGCCCAAGTCAGATTTAGGAAAATTAAGATTGGGAGAACCTTTGTTAGTTTTTGATTTGGATACATTCGATGGAACCTTCCTTTATATACGTAACATTTTGTGAAGCTTGGATTTTAGATGTTTAAGGTAATTTTCTTTTGTTTAAAGATAAGTTTGCTTGAAAGTCAAGAAATGCTGTATTAGACTTACTTTTAAAGAGAAATATATTTTAAATGTGCAGTTTGCTTTTACTACGTTAAATCAGCAATTTTGGTTTGTGTTACTTCTGTTATGCAAACTATGATGGACTTGCTGCTGGAAATGGATTTATTAAGTTACATAGCAAGTCAGACCCATATAATGGCTCAGTAGGGAGAGATGTATTTTCATTTAACCTTTTTGAAATTTTAGGACTGATACTTGTATTGAAATAAAAACTTTGTTCATACTATGGTATATCAGTCAACATCATCTCCAGACAGTGTTATCTGTAGTATGTAAACAAGAGTTTTCTTTGCTCTAACATAGTTTCCACTGATAGATTGTTATGAAATTTTTAGGTTTGATTATTATATCAAACTACAGACCAAGTTTAGTTCCTAATCCTAAGGTTAAAAGCCAAGAGAGGCCACGTGTAAAGTTGATTAACGCCATCACAACTCCATACATCACATGATGTATATTGAAATTACTGCTTTGCATGTTATGTAATATTATATTGGCTTTCATCATCATTACAGAAATCTGTTTGAATAACATAAGAAGCATGGAAATAAATTTGTACTCTAAAGTGTAAAATGTATTCGCTAAAATGTACATATGGTATGAAATCACACCTTGAAAAAACAAAGTGTCAGGTGTTTATAGAATGAAATTTGTCCTTGAAAAAAAAAATCTGTGATCATTGAATAATGCACTGTAATTACCATTCTCTCATATATAAATGGTTTTTTTTTTTTTTTATTATTATTATTTTTAAGCTTTGGGAGCACTTGCAGAGTTAGAAGGCATATTTCTTATCTTACCTGTCGTGATGTGATATCTAAACACCTAACACTGCTGCAAGCTGGGAAGTACCTACATGTGTTGAAATTTGTGAAGACAGTTACTGAAATTGAGTATATTTTTCGAAAACTAATATAAGAATAATACCTGGTATTCTGGAGTTCACCCTAAATATTTTTATGACATACATGGTTTAGATTTTTGAAAATTTAAGTCGTGTGTTATATTGAAATAAAGAATGCAACACTTTCGTTGTAGGTGTATGTTGCCACCTTTTTATTTGTACATATAGAGAATTCTTTTAATATACTGACATGTTCCTCTCATGGCAACACCTCATTTGTCAAATCCTTCTGTGTTCCAGTTTTGTCCATTTTAATTTATCATAAATTCCTTATAGTACTGCTGTATAAGATTTTGAATGATGTCCAAAGATTGTGGTTATATACCATATTTAAATTCTTTTTGATTTATATATAATGCCAAGCTTGTAGAACCCCTCTGCCTATTCTCTACCACTGGTGACATTACATGTTCCATTAATCATGTAATCAAATTTGGCCAAATACATATTCATATTGATCAGTTCAATACTTTGGAGTGGCTGAGGTGTTTGTGCATGCCTCCCCCCCCCCTTTTTTTTCAAGCATGAGCTGCTAAGGTACTGCACAATGCTTTTGCAATTTTTTCTCCCTCAAGAATTAATTTTTAATTAGTGGAACTTATCATTTTTTAAAAAGAGAATCTACTTTATCCATAAATGCAGCAACCAGCTCAAAAATAGGAACAAATATAGCTGTCATGGTGTAGTAGGATAAGAGTTTAGTGCTTATGTGCTGTCCTTATAGCATTTCAGGAAAATTACGGAACACATTTTGATTCAACAGTCAAAGTAAAGTTTAGAATCGTTTTATAGATTTCTGAAATTGCCGTACGTTTCTTTACCACATTGCATTTTTGTCATTGGGATAGGAAAGTGATTTGTCCTTGTCACATTTATTCACTCTAGCTGCAATGTATCTGATGATGTGAGCACATAAGTGTCCATATTGAGGGAAAGGATTCCAGCAAGCTTGAAGTTGATAGTAACATGTAAATTTCATATGAGAGAATTTATAAGTTTTCACATAATTATTTGCTTTTTTTTTTTACAACAAAATTAAGTTATATATTTTTCTGCTGGTAGTGATGTCTACTTTTGATTACTTTAAAATGTAAAAGTTCAGAATTGCAGAATGATCTTTCTTCTCAACAGAACTTCATCCAATTGGCTTATAGGGTTTCCCTTTATGGATTCAACGGTGAAACCATCCTACAACCACTATCAAAAGTCTTTTCAAGGTGTGTGGTGAAAGTTACTGGTTTTTTACCGGATGTAGTTAACAGAAAAATAGGCTCCTCTCTGACTGCTTAGAATAACAGAAGTATTAACCCTCTTGACTAATGGTGTTGGTTGGAAATAATGAAGTATTTGGATACTGTTTGGAACTTAATACTTTTGGCTCTTGAGATTTTAGTCGAAAATCATTATTTGATGAACTTTAACTCTCACAATCAAAAAACATGGTACATAAGGCAAGGGAAGTAATATTAGAAGGTATTCTAATCCTTTGTCTCAGTAGAATCCATTCCTGTTGCTCATTAATTTATATGAGTAAATCAGTTATTTCATTTATGATTTAATACTTTAGATGTTTATGTAGGAGTAATGCCTGACACTTTTATGGTTGGATTGAAACTAGTAGTCTCTGATTACTAACAAATTATGGAATTATATTTGTGACATGACTAAAAGTTTTTTTATCTAAAAAAGCATTTTGGCAATGTAACTTCATTTGTCTTGTATGAACTTAATTCCAGCATGGCTCTTTGTTGCTTTATTCTTGAAAGGTCACTTTACCCTGCCTTAGATACCTTTTCCAAGAAACAGTTTCTCTCAAAGTATTATATTTACTTCTCTTTTCCTTGTTTGATGTGATTGTGGTTTTCATTATACCTCTTGAATGTTGGCAACGTGTGTATTTAGCTTATTTTTTTTTCTTTTTTTCCCCAATTATGTTTCCATTTTCATAATGTAAGTGATATTGTGTAGGTTAGCAGGGTTGCTAGTCTGCTCAAGGGAGTTATAGGCATTTATACCCTCTTATCAGCTTGTTGGATTGGGTTTGGAACTCAAGTATTGACAAGATTAGGCTGAATTGTTGTCAGTGGACAGAAAAGAGTATAATCCCACTTCCTGTTTTTGTGTGGAGTGCAACCCCAAGGCTGTTCAAGAACCCATGGTGATTTATTATTATACGTGTACATACCTACCCTACCTTTCTGCCTCAGGAGTCCCCTCTATCCTAATGAGGCTCCAGCAGCACTCAGAAGCTGGCCACATCCACGAGTTGGGATCACAGGTCATAAAGTCTAGGAATGTTATCTCTATAGCCTTACATTACTAACTAGATCAAACCCCCTCACACCACATGTTGTCCTCAGACATTTCATTTCCAACACATCTACCATCCTCCACACAACTTTAACTACAACCCATGCCTCACATGGGAGGGAACAAGGAGAAGTGGGAGACCAAATTGGAGGTGGAAGGATGGAGTGAAAAAAATTTTGAGTGACCAGGGCCTGAACATGCAGGAGGGTGAAAGACGTGCAAGGAATAAAGTGAATTAGAATGATTTGGTATACCGGGGTCAATTTGCTGTCAATGGATTGAACCAGGGCATGTGAAGCGCCTTGGGTAAACCATGGAAAGTTTTGTGGGGCCTGGATATGGAAAGGGAGCTGTGGTTTCGGTGCATTATACATGACAGGTAGAGACTGAGTGTAAGCGAATGTGGCCTTTGTTGTCTTTTCCTAGCGCTACCTTGCGCGCATGAGGAGGGGGGGTTTGTCTTTTCATGTGTGGTGGGGTGGCGACGGGAATGAATAAAGGCAGCAAGTATGAATTATGTACATGTGTATATATGTATATGTCTGTGTACATATTCATCTTTTTTTATACTGATATTATGAGTAGGCTTTTTGAATAATGTTACAAGACAGGAAATTAGATCCAAAACTGTTGGGAGGGTGGTTAACTTGAATATGATGATCTTGTGAAGGGAAGTGTTTGTTACTTTGCAAATGATATCACCTGTACCTGAAAGAAATCAATTTAGGCTCATTTAAGAAACTAGTAGGGGTAATCAAATGCATATATGTTGTAACCCATTTAATGATCCTTATCACAATATTTCTTTTTTTGCTGCCCATACTGTAAGATGCCATTTATTTCCCCCCTTTTTCTCGGTAAATGAGGTTTTGCCCTGCCTGAACATAATACTTTAATGCATTTCATGTGTAATGTGAAATTTGTTTATTGAAACTGATTTTTGATAATAACTGATGAGCTTATTGTCTACAGAGACCTTTTATAGTATTTGTTGTATGACTTATATTAAGTTTGAAAAAAATAAGAGAACATTTGACAGTTCAAAATGTAACAGACGCATTAATATATCAGTGCTTCTAGTATTGTTCAAGAGCTTCTACTCTTAATTAGATAACAGGTGAAGAGCATTAATTTCATTGGGAAGATATATAAACACTGCCCATGTTAGTCCATATCTTGGAATGATTGCAAGAGTAGTATTGATCACCCAGGACATCGTTGCACTCCCATCCGAGTAGCTAAATTAATTTGTGCTTGAGAGGGGAAAAATGACGCTTGAAATGATTTGTAGTAGGTGAGCATGGAAAGTATTGATAAACTGTCTTATTTTTGCCAAATTATACAGCCAATGACCAAGTGCAATTATTCTCTCCCCTCTCCTTCCCCCCTTTTGAACATTCCCCTTCTCATTTCTCTCCACTCCCCCTCCTCCTCATCATTCACCCTCTCCCTTGCCAACCTTGCATTTCTGGCCCCTCCTCGCTCTGTGCTTCCCCTCCCCTCCTGCCTTCTTTCACAACACTCCTCCCCTTCCCCTCCTTTCTTGTAATTGTTTCTAACCTTTTCTTCGTTCCCAACCCAACCCAGTCTTCTCCTCTTGGTACACCCCAACTCTTCATCACTCTTCCTTTACTGCTCTTCTTAACTCTTTCCTCCACAGCCCTGTATCCCATCTCCTCTGTCCACATCCCAATCCACTCCACCTTAGCTCTCATTCCCTTCTCACACCTTCCCAGTCAACCCTGTTTCATCCCCTTCCTTCCCACCCCAACTCACTCTTCCTCTTACTCCACTTGAGCTCTCCTGCCACCTAGTCCATCCATCCCTGACTCCCAGCTTCCAGTTTACCCATCCATAGCTCTCTCTCTCTCTCTCTCTCTCTCTCTCTCTCTCTCTCTCTCTCTCTCTCTCTCATGGTAGTTTTCATATCCCTGCCTACCTTTCCAAACCCCTCCTAATCCATTGTATTTCATCTGTTACTGTATTTACTGTATCCTTCTTCAGTATTTCTTGTGTCCTACATGCACAGTCAAAGCTAAGCCCTTTCTTATTTACTCTTCCTTCACGACTCATCTTCACATCCTACTGACACCTCGGTCTTCCCACTTCATCCCACTTAAGTCCTCGTCCCTCAAGCTGCACCAAATCTTAGCCCTTTTTCCTCTAACTTTACCCCTTGTAGCCCACTTCACACTAACCCAGTTCTCATTGTCACTTCATCTGGCCCACTTTCAGATTCTCACTTAACCCCAATCTAACTGACTGACTTCTTTCTTCCTGCTTCACTGATCATCCTTCTTTCTCCCTAACATCCAGGGCCTCCTCCCTCACATTATCTTAGGCCAGTCTTCTCACCTCCCAATTCACCTTATCTAATCCTCTCTCCTCCCACTTCACTCCATTCTTTTCATCTCCCTCCCACTTCATTCTGCTTCAGTCTTCTCACCTCCGATTTAACTCCACTCCGATCTTATCCTAACCTACTTCATTTCACCCCAGTCCTCTCTCCTCTTTCTTCTCCCTTTCCACATCACCCTGGTCTTCCCCAGATCTCTCCCGTCCCTCCTCACCACCCCAGTTCTCTTTCCTCCCACTTCACTCCACTCAAGACCTCCCCTTCCACTTAATTCCACCTTGGTCTCCTCCCCCTCTCACTTCACTTCACCCCCATTCTGTTCCCCTTACACATTATGCTAACCTGGTCTCCTCCCCTTCCACTTCTTTCCAACCCTGTCCTCTTCCCTATTTCACTACACCTGTCTGTTCACCTTCCACCTCATCCAGGTCTTCTCTCCATCCACTTCTCTCCCCTCCCACTTCACTCTGCTTCAGATCTCCCTTTCCAATTCACTTTATTCTTGTCGGTTTGCCACCCACTTTACTCCATCTCAGTTTTTTCCCCTCCCACTTCTCTCTACCCAAGTTCCTTGTTCTTCCATTTCACTTCCCTGGTTTTCTCCCCTCTCACTTCACCTTAGGCCTTTTATGTTTCACTTTACTTGCCCATTGATTTCCACCCTCTTCTAATCTCACCTGAGCCATCTCCTACTTCATTCTGCCTGAGACCTCTTCCATAATACATAACCATCCCACTTCATCCTCCTTTGGCAGTCTTCCTTCTCTCTTCAACCTACTCTGTCGTCCTCCCTTCCCTTTTTACCCTTCCACATCACCCCTTCTCGTGCTCTTGAACTCACCCCAGCACTGTCCCATCCCTCTTCATTTTGCCCAAGCTCTTTCCTCCACTCATCCTCTTCCACCCTTTTTTAACACCACCTGAACCAATTTCCCTCCCACTTCACCCTGCCAAAGCCTTCAACTTTCTTGCCACACCACCCATGTCCTCCCTCCTTCCACTTCACCCTCCAATCCCACATTACCCTACCTGAGATCTCTTGCCTAGGATATCATTGTGCCCCAACCCTATCTATTTCAGTTTTGCCCTGTCACAAGTCTCCTCAAACAATCCTCTTCCCCTATCAGTTTGTCCTGATGAATCCTTCTCAGTTCTTCCTTCACTTCAGTCTGTACCTTTCATCTCTGACTTCACTCCAATCTATCCCTATTCTCCCTCACTTTTCTTTAGCATAACCTTTTTCCGACTTCACAACCTTAGTTGGATTACCCAGATCTAGACTTCACGTCATCCTTTTCCATAGTTTTGGTGCAAGAGGAAAGAATAAGCATTTAATCTGTTAGTTCTTGAGTTACCAACCACAGTGTCAGACCAGTGGTTAGATGCACAATGAATTTGCCACTTGTTTATGCAAGTCTTAATTGATGAGGCTTTTTAAGGTTTTGTAATTCCACCATAGAAGGCATGCCAGTAGCCAACTTTTTATGGCACAAGAAAAAATTATATCCATTAAGAGAGAGAGAGTAGGAACTATGTGTCGTTCTCCCACATTATTACCTCTCTGTTGCATCTTTCTTACCCGTACTTCTGTCAACCCCAGCCCTCTCCTCCCTTGCATCACCCATTTGGCCTACTCCTCTCCTCATTTCACCCAGACCCAGCCTTTTGCTCCCCTCACACCATCCAACTCTGGCCTTCTGTCATGTTGCTTAATCCCAGGCCCTCTTTTACCTTCTGATCACCCAACCCCAGCCTTCCCCCTTCACATCATCCAACTCCAGCTCTCTCCTCCCCTCATATCACCCAACCCCAACCAACTCCTGTTGTGTTACCCAACCCTCTCCTCCCCTCATGTCACTCAACCCCAGCCCTCATCTCCCCTCCTATGACTCATCCCAACCCCACCTCTCCCTTCAAGTCATCCAATCTCAGCCCTCTTCCTTCACATCACCCAGCTGCAACCCTCCCCTTCCCTCATATCACCTAGACCTAGCCCTCTTCTCCCATCATCCAATCCTGGCTCTCTCTCTCTCTCTCTCTCTCTCTCTCTCTCTCATTGTACTTCACTAAACCCCAACCATCTACCTTTCCATTTTACCTTAACCTCTTGCTTATCTGTTCACCCCCATACAACAACCCCTCTTCTCCCTCATTGGAAGTTAGGCTTTTCATTCCACTCAAGCCCTTTTTCCTTTCTAGTTTCACCCTACTTCATCTCTCTCCTTCTTACACCTTGTCTCTTTCTTTGTCCTACTGAAATCCCGTTCTTCCTGTATCATACCATGCTTGTTCTTTCCTTTCACTTTATCACTATTTCATGCCGTCTTACAGTTTCCTTCTTTCACTTACTTTACTCCTGTACTAAATTGTTTTGCTTTACTCATTCCCAACTTTCTTCAGTCCTTCATCCCTCTCCTGACCTACCTCAGCATTCAGACCTCTCAGATTTCCTTAACCAAGCCCTTTTCCCATCTGTTCATGAATGTTATCCTCCTTTCTAACCTTTCAGCCTTCCATCATCACTCTACCCAAGCCCTTACCAGTTTACCCCATCTCATCCTTCCTTTTTTTTTTTTCCATCATCATCATCTTTCTACTTTCCCCTCCTACTTCCTCACAAGTTAGTCCTCAGCCAAACCCCATCACTGAAGACTTCCATCATACTACTAGTTCAGGTCACTCATCCCTGTCTCTCTTAAATGTGTGATTTCTTGACCTTCCTTCTGGATGTTTGACCTCATCCATTTGACCATAATATTGTCATTCCCTTTCCAAAATTGTTCATACCTTTTGCCTTCCAGTTTACTGTGTGTGTGTGTGTGTGTGTGTGTCCCCCCCCCCCTCCCCTCTCTCTCTCTCTCTCTCTCTCTCTCTCTCTCTCTCTCTCTCTCTCTCTCTCTCTCTCTCTCAAAAAGGCTCACATCATGTCTCCTATCCCCATGTAGTTCATACCAACTCTCTCTCCTTACAGCTCATCCCCCATACCTTCCCTCCTCTCAGTTCATCCCTTCAAAACTATTGTTCCTGCCATTATCATTCCACCCCTCCCTTTCCCACCTGCCAACCATCACTCCCCTCTCTGCATTTAGTTCACATCTTCCCCTCCCATCAGGTTCACCCTCCTCCCCATTCACTGTATTCTTTACCTCCCAAGTTCAGCTTTTGGCTTCCTTACTTTCTCTAAGCTTTCTTACTTTCCCTGTCCTAGTTCACCCAACCCCACTTATTTGTTTCACACTTGAAGTTAGCTCCACCTCTTTCCTTCTACCAAGTTCATTCATTCTCTCTCCTTCCTACTTCATCCTTCTGAGGCCATCCCACCTCAATTTGGGGGTCACCTCACTATCCTGTTCCTAGAGCAACTCACTCGCTTCCATCCCATCCCTCTAAGTTCATTCCCAGCTTTCCAACCATCTTCCCCCTTCCCTCTCCCCTCCCCTTCCACCCAATTATAACTTTACCCTCCTCTGAACTGTTCAGCCCCTCCTTCACTGCACCCCTCCCTTGCTACCATTCTTAGTTCTCCCAACTCATCTTAACCCCCTCTCTCCTCTCTGCTACCCTGCATACGTACCCCAACTTAACTCTCCATACCTTTTGACTCACCTTTGTTCCCTCCCTTCCCCCGGCTCACTCATCATCTCATCCCCAGTCTACCCCAGTTCCTTTTTCCTCTGCTCCCCCATTTTGGTTCTTTTCCCCCACCTCTTCTTAAAGCCTAAGACATGCAAATTACCTTTCTTAACTCAATCTCCCCAACCTGTACATTTTACATAGCTTTTCCTTACCTATTTAGCTTTTTATTTTGATCTCCCATTCATCTTTATCATCTTAGTTTTGTCAGTTATCCTTGTATTTACTTCACCCCTGTATATATTAACCATCTCCCTCATAATTTGCCCCCCTTCTCTCCCACAGCATGCTCTCATCCTTTCCATATAAAATCATCCTTACCCTATCTCCAACCCTTCAGGTTCACCCTCCTGTCCACCCATCTATCTATACATTTGCCTAGCCAGTTTCTTCCCTCTTCCAAGCTCGCCTTCATCTCCCTCGTTCTCCCTTAACGTCACTCCTCCCCTCTCCCTTCTTACCGTCCCCTTCCCTATCTCCCTAATGATCTCTTCCTTCCCGGCCTTTCCTCTCTCCCCTTCCTCAATATTCTTCCCCTCTCCCTCCACAAGTTTCCCCTTATCCTCCCCAACTTTTGCCTGCTGTCCCCTCGTCCCCTCCTACTCAGCCTTCCCCTTCACCTCCCCAACTTTTCTCTGCACTCCCCTCTTTCCTCCCCCTCCTTCCCTCACCCTCACCCTCCGCCTGCTTTTATATTTCAAGTCTGGTTGTGAGAGATTATGACAGTGGCAGAATCTCCAAGTGGTGTTGCTTTAACACAGGGTTTCCTCTCCTGACCAGATATGGCAGGTTTCTCTCTCCTGTTCATGGTTGTGGAAGCGCTCTGCAGTTACCTGGTCTTTCTGTATTCTTGATGCTCTTTACCTAGAGTTTTTGTAGTTTATCCTAACTTGCCAATCAAAATTGTTTTCAGAATGTATGTGAATTACAATTTTTTATTTTTTGGTGGGGGGGGGGGCATTTTAATGGCATTATTAATGAGTGGAGACAAGATTTCATGTTCTAGAACTTTGTGTTTCTACATCACCATTGCAGAACCCATAGCTCTGTTGTCTCAGGGTTGCATCATGGGAGAGATATCCTCTTGTGTGAAGTCATGAGTGAGAAGTGAGTGCAGTTTAATAGGGTCATATTAGTAGCACAGTGATAAAAGGGATGATATTTTTAAGTTGGATGGAGTCTTATGTAAGCCTACTTCCTTAGTTTTGGGAATCTGTTGACTTTGGTCACTATTGTTAAAGTAATTATTGGAGTTTTTTACTTGGTAACATTAATGGTGTTCAGTACCTAAACTAGGTTCTTAGTTTTGTTATTCATTATTGAAAGTTTAATGGCAGTTGGTTGTTACATTGAGTTTTGTTTCTATACTCTTGAGAATTTGTTTCACTTTAATATCCTTACCTTACCTTTATATTGTTTTATCTCTTCACATTCATAATTCAGTGTCATGTGTTTTTGTTCCTAACACAAACTACTTTCAGTGCATTTTGATTTTATTTGCATGATCATATTTTTTAATAGCATGTTCAGACTGATTTATGGCTGCCTTTTGCTTATTATCAACTATTTGCATAAATTCTTTTTTTTTTTTATTCCAGAAGTGATGTCAGAAATATTATATTTCTGAAGTATTATGCTATGCTACTAGCATGGCTTCCATTTTGCTGTGACACTGACCGCTGGGAAAGGCAATGTGATATCGCGTCGATGCTGTTGAAGCTAACGAGGGGCGGGAGGGAAACAGAGAGGGTGGGCCGCTAGATATGAACTAGGGAGGGGAGGGAAGGCAGGGGAAGGGTGAGGGGAGCATCAAACAGAGGGGCTACCTCGGTGCTACACTAACCTAGAGAGACCTGTAGGGATCAGTGGTGAAAGTGTTGGTGTTGTGTGCTGGGGTGTGTCTGTGGTCCTGATGGTTGTCCAGTAGAGTTCTGTGGGTGGGCCTGACAGCCTCCCTCTATTGCAGGTGTGTAGGCATAAAGGCGCCATGGACTTCACAATGAACATGATCGACAATGGTCGGGGGATACCTGCAACCCAAGCTGCTGCAGTAGCTGCCATGGGAGGTCAGGTGGCCTACCAGGCACATGCTGTCAGTGTCACCCCCACAGTGAGCCAGCAGCAGCAACAGCAGCAGCAACCACCCCCACCACCACCACAACAGCAGCAGCAACAACAGCAGCAGCAACAACAACGAGGCAGTCTGCATGAGGGAGATGGTGGGGCAGGGTTGGCGGGGGAGGGCAAGGTTCAGGAATTGACGAAGGATGACTCGCAAGGAGCCTTCACTCCTCCGCCCCGAGTGTCTTCTGTTGCATCACATGAGAGTCGTGTGGAGAAGGGTACTGACACCACAGACTTTGAACCACTGATCAAAGTTGAGATTAGGGGGGGTATACCGGGGCTCAACACAGGTGGTGAAAAGGACAAGAACAGTGTTGTTCAGTTGCACTTCAACAGTGTCAATGAGGTGTTACATTATTTTTCCCAACGGTCAGTGCCACAGCACATTGATGCCTTCAATCTTCTTACCAACCCAGACTTGGTGCGAAATATCAACCCCGACCTGGTGCGCAACCACTTCCTGTACGTGCCCAACCCTCAGGAGGGGGTGCGGGTGGCATCCAACGGTTATAGTTCGGGTGGATCCAACTCTGCCCAGACTCCTCCTGCCCAAGGTGGAGCAGCAACATCGCCTGTGGTGGTTAAGCAGGGTTCAGGCAGCAGCAGTGGCTACAGCAAGCAAAGTGACAGGCGGCGAGAGTCTGGCCAAAGTTCACTGACCCCAGGCACAATCATACCCAGACCAGGAGTGGACCAGTCAGGTGCTTCATTTGTGTGCTGGATCTGTGGCTTAGATATGCAGAAATCATTGCAATTTGAGGAACATATGGTAGACCAACATAGTGTGGACAAGCCCTACAAGTGTGATGACTGTGGGGTTACATTTAAGCGCAAGGCACACCTTGATCGTCACCGCCGTATTCATTTGCCCACTCGACCCTATCAGTGTGCTGTGTGTGGTAAAGGTTTCACACGCAATGAACATGTGCGACGTCATTCGTTCACCCACTCTGGAGAGAAGCCATATCACTGCCCAACCTGCAACAAGACATTCTCAAGGCGGGAGCATCTCACCAAACACCTGCTGAGCCACACCAAGCCCCCAGGTCCTCACAGTCCACCTCCGAGCGGACATCCTCACACCCCAGGTGAGTATGAGTACCTGTGCTCACCTGCGGACTCACCCAACCCTCCTCAGCCTCAGCTGGGGCCAGCGTCAGCTACGGCTGCAGCCATCACTTCTCTCACTGGGGCTGGTCAGATACCGTCTAGCATTCTGCATGCAGCTGTACCACAGTTGTTACCATCTTCCACCACCCACGGTAGCATCAAGCACCAGCAGCCTCACCACCGCCTGGCTGCGCACCCTAGTCAAGGTACCATTCTCACCACATCACTCCACATTCACAGTGAATCATTGCCTTCAGTATTGCCCATTGTTCTCAAATGTTAAGGAATCTGTTAATTAGCTATGAAGATGTTAGTCTTAAAAAATCCTTAATGTTTTAGCATCAAACTGTCTTGTAGAAGTAAATTTTTCTTGTATACATATGGGTGCAACATAGATCAAGGCTTACTGTAGCAAGTAAAGTATCACCTTGTAGCTCAAATAATTTTCATGCATATCTTGAACTAACCCAACTAACATAATCAAATCTCAAGGTCTTAAAGCACAAGGACTTCTCCAAGGAATGAGAGAAGGTATGTTCAAGCCTAAGATTCTTAGTCATCTCTTAAGAGTTTAGAAGAGGACAGTATTTCAGTAACTTTGATCATATTTCAGATTTGTGAAGATTTATGTGAAAGTGTGTAATCACTAGGTATTGATGTTGGAGTCTAATTTGGTTAAGTTTCAGTGAGTGTTAACCTCAAATTATATGAGCAGCACCTCTTTAGACAGCCATTGTTCGTGTACAGTAAAGGTTAAGCAGTGAATTTATAATGAAAAGATCAAATAATATTGACTAAGAGTCTTTTTGGCCAGTTTAATTGTTGATTTACTATGTTGTTAGAGGGTGTGATAAAGAAGATGCAAAGGCATGATCTAAAACCAAGTAGTACTATCTTTAGTACGCTTTTTATTTTCGCTTCAGAACTTCTGGAGTGAGTACTTACAAGATGGATATGCGGATTCGTCTCTAATGATATTCATCCTTTTTATATCAGAAAGCACTAAGATCAAAGTAGGTTTATGGTTATTAATTTGTGCAACTTTTTAGAAAATGTTACTTTTGAAGGTGTGCCATCATTCTTTCAAAAGTATTGTAATTATGTATTTAGCCTCATAATAATTTGCCAAGTAGTAAACCAAAATTTTGGGTAATTAAAAGTAATGCCTACCTTAAACATTTTCATGAAAAGTATTTAATATATCATAATCCCTCTAACATCATTATTAACATTTTCTTAATCTGTTATTAAAGTAAATCAAACAAATTTATTAAAGTAAGGCTATATGGGACAGAAAGGTAAGCAAGGTAATAGATTGGATATTATTTGTTTTATTAGTACACCAAGATTATTGGCATCTACATGTGGGTGTCACTTATGTTGTGTCATGCTATAAATGCACTTATCCAGTTTTCTTTTCAAGGGATGTTACTTTTAATGTTTACTGTTTCTGCTTTTCATGTTTTAGATAATATCCCTTTTCCTTCATGGGTGGCTTCCACAGTTTGTAGTTGATATTATGAAAACGTAGTTATAGTGTGTGTGTACAATCACCCCTGGAAAGAAGAAATAAGAACATTGATTACTCTCATTTATTACATTCTCTCTCTGAAGATGTAATAAACGAAAGTATTCACCATTCTTATTTTCTCTCTCCAGTGGTGATTGTGCATATATATGTATATGTGTATATGTTGATATCCATATGTATGTGTATGAGCATGTATGTATGTATATATATGTGTGTAGATGAGTGGATGGGATTTTCTCCATTTGTTTCATGGCATTACCTCTCTGACACGGAAAATGGTGGTCAAGTATGCTAAAGAATATATTGAATGATTATTATTGTTATCATTTTTTATATTCTTATTATTATTTTTTATTCTCTTGATATTATATAAAACCCCAGGACCCCTTATGAAGAAGTGGGATGTGATGGACTGTAATTATATATTTGTAATTAATCACTTGTACTTATGAAGAGGGAGTTTTATATTCATGTGGCCCTTTCCCTTGAACATTCTCTAGTATTGTACAACTTGAATTTATGCGTGCTGTATGCATTTACCATTTCCTGAGTCATTTTATAATGTTCATTCACTTATATTTTGAAATTACTTCTTTACATCTTTTTGAAAGTTTCTTGCTTAAGTTCATGTTGTGTTCTTTGGTGGATGTATTCTTACATCTTTCAAATAACTTTTCATTGTCCAAATCATGAGTCTGCTTTAAAAACTTGAAGGCTGTGATTAAGTCACCCTCACCCATTTGTCAGCTGATGATGATACAACCTTGCCAAAGGTGAATATTTCACTTGCATTGTAAACTGCAAGCAAACAAAGTTAGGTCACATGTGGCTGCTACATTGAAATCATATTCATACTACTAATGAAGTTTCCATACCTCAGGAACATACCATTTAATCACTTATGATTTTTATGCTTTCTTTTCATTTATACGTTTGTCGTTTTCAGCATTAATGAGGTAACGCCAGTAATAGGTGACTGAGTCTTTGAGGAAAGATCTTGACTTGGCTTCTTTCTTTGTTTTCTTTAAAATGTAGTAATACAAGAGGGATTTCCATGCTCTACTCCTGCCACTCTTAAGTTGTCATTTATAACATGCATGAGATTCATGGATAGTATTTTTTTCTCCCCTATCCCCAGGGATAAGTTTGGATACGTTTTATTGTTATTGCTGTCATTTTTATTATTACACCATGGTACATCATAGAAATAAAGATGAAGCTAAAAAGTGCTTCACTTTAATACAGAATTATTTCCAAGAGGGAAATGGAAAAAAAGGTTAACAAATTCATGCAGAAGTCTTTAGTTAGGAACAGGCAACTGTAGTTAAGAAACTCATGAAGAGTATAGATTACAATGGTATCTTAGGTACTAATGCATCAACAATGCAGCAGATTGTGAGAAAACAAGGCATGTAGGGCTGGTGAAGGTCTTTGCTGTGCTCAGTGTTCCATAGAATAAGAAATGATATAATTAGTATTTACTGCCTATATCCCTGAGCCAAGGGGAAAAAGAATCCTACCTTCATATCTCCAGTGTGTTATAGAAATGAGATGGGAGTGGGGGCCAGGAAATTCCTTCCATGTCAATACTCTCCAGAATATGTGAAGAGGAGGAGACAAGCAATGATTTTTCCACTCTGGTTCACTTGTCTCTTCCTAGAGCTACCTTGCTAAACAGAAAAGACTGAAGAGGTAGGAGAGAGAGAGAGAAAGAAAAGATGGCCATGAGGAATCCAGTGCTATTAACATAAAAGGGAATTTAAACTAATAGACCATTGGGTCCTTTTGAGGCTTTTTGTGATAATGGAAGAGATCAGAATTTCATAGATTAGTGTGGTAAGAGCAGAAAAGCATGCTGATCAAAACTGTAAAATTTCATGTATCTAAGGAGCTGCAAATAATGTCGGAAGTGGAATTGAGCTGAGGCTTTCATACACTATTCTTAAACGTGTCGATGGTGTTGGTTTCAACTACACTAGTTGGCTAATAATTCCATGTGCTAACCCATAAAATGTGAAGTGCATCATATGATAGTTTACAATCAACTGCTTCAATCATCATATGAGACAAGATTTCCA